>JAKTWT010000037.1:0-188144 GCA_030582155.1 Hansenula lynferdii | reverse complement strand
GATAGTGACAAGATTGTTGTACTGGATCAAGGTAAAGTCAAAGAATTTGATTCACCGAAGAAACTTCTGGAGAATAAGCAAAGTCTGTTTTATCATTTATGTTCACAAGGTGGCTACATTGGAGCCGACAAATCTAATTAGTCGTTCGAAGGCAAAATCAAACATGTATAAAATAGTCCTTGATTACAGGTTTTTTGAGTATTAAAGTATGCTATAATCGTACGCATTGTTCACTGATTTAATCCCTAAGGTTTAAAGCGCAATTTTAAGTGTTTGGACAACAATAATTATATAGTTTCTTTTGTAATCGCCCGCAAGGCATTCTTACCACTCATATATGCTTTATTTCTCGTCAGCTACATTCTTTTGACCAAACAGCTTCCGCATTGAATTCATTAGATCTTCATATATTATATTTTCGTAACAGCATTAATCACACAAGGTTTTATTTTCTCAGGCCTCAATCAATTTATCGGCTTCTCTAACACGTATTGATCTAATCAAATCTCTATAGTTATTTCTCACATTAACGCATTGACCGAATCTCGATCTGGTAGCAGAGCGTCTATTGTAAAACAGGTCTTTGTAGAGCTTCAATGATTGTTCTTTTTCTCGGTTACTAACGCGGTCCTCGTCATAGAACACTGGATTGTTCATGCTTATCAAATTTGGTTTGCTTTTGAAAGTCTGAAGATGCTGATTTGTGGCGCTGCTGATATATTTGCACGTCAAAGTAAGACTGTGGATGCTCTGTTGATCACAAAAGCCAACCAAGTCTGTAGAAATGACTTCCATTGGTAGCCTGTCAAGCATTTTATTATATGTAAAGCGTTATTAGCAGCGAGTAAGACCGACGTGATATGAAATGAGATGAATATAAATTTATAGCTCTGTAAGCAGACGTAACAGGTGTTTGGAAATAATAAAGCGAATGCACTTTTTGAAAATGAGCTTTTGACCCCAGATGAAACATTAAACAGGTCAAAACATTGCAAAAAGCGTCTTTCAAAATCCATTTAAATTTTGTCAGTTCTCGGGTGTTTAGTGTATACACAAAAAGTAAAGTTTCTCGGAGTCGCATATGGTCAGAGACACAAGATCGATCTGATAAAAGTGAGGCGCGAATTTTTTGTATATACGGTGCAATTTTCCAAAACAAGTTATTATTATTATTAGATATTAGAGAAACAGGATATTGAAACGATAACATATTGGGACGATTAAACTGTGTAAAAGAAACAATGTGTTTTTGCGATGCGCTAATGTGAAAATTGATAGAAGCTGGATTTGCTGCCCCTCCAGCCGTGTATATCCAGATATTGTTCTTGGTCCTGGATGGATAAGGAGTCCCATTGCTTTCTCTTCATCTTATTCCTCAAGGCATAGTAAGCTTTGGCCAAGATCAACAGCACTAGAGTGGCAACGATCAGAGCAAATAGTACACGTGACCCACCTTTTAACAATGGAATTTGTTCAGGTCTATAGATAATTCTGGAAACCATGAACCCACCGTCAACACACATCATGAATATGGCCGCTGAAATTGCTCTTTTACCATTTGAGGTAGAGTTCTTTGCTATCCAGCTTTGCAAAATCGCAATGAAGTTTGGAGCACCGATTGCTAAGATGATCACTGCAAATGAACCATGTTGATCATATATTGTCTTATACCAAAAGGCCATAACGGCTGTTAAAGGTAATTGCCAAATTACAGATCCAATCAACGAGACCAAAGCCCGTTCATTCAAACGCTCAGATATTTTGGTGATTGGGGTTATGAAGGCAATGAACAGCACTTTACAAGCAACTGCCATACTCCACGTTTCCACACTAGTATAAAGATATGTTGATTTTTTCAAAACAGCGGCGAGGTAGACCTCATAAGAATGAAATGGGATGAATGCAACGAATGCGATGATGTATAATGGGTATAAATCGAAATCCAAAATAGAATAGGTGATTTCAAGGATTGAAATCCAAGTCCTGCTTCTAGAGGCACCTTTGGAGGGATCATCTCTTAAAATACTGTTGATTTGCAATTCTTTTTCAGACTCATTGAGGATAGGTTTTTGATATTTCTTATGCTTTCCTAAAGAATGAGGTAAGAAGAAACAACAAATGAAAGAACCAACAATTGTGGCAATACCTTCAATGACAAACATGAATCTCCAACCGTCCATGATATAGGGACCCGGTTCCACTTCAACCCTGGCAAAAGCATAGATCAAATACCCAGTGATAATTTCGGCGACGGCCTTAATGAGCCAAAGCCATGCTAGTCTCATTGCTAGCTGATTCGCATTATAAAAATATGACAAATATAAGACAACATTTGGAACGAAACCTGCGCCAACAGCACCCATGGCTCCTCTTAGCCCCATTGCAACAGAAAATTCATTAATAAGCCCATTACAACAGCCAAGAGCACAATAAATCATAAGAATGATTGGTAACCAAATATCAGGGCCAATTTTCAAGCCAATTATAACAGAAGGGATAGCAAATGCAATTTGTAATCCAGTTTCCAGCAATTGAATGTTTTGCAAGTCTGGACTTATAGGCAATGAAACAGCATATGCGGCATCTCCATAAGGGTTGATTCTACCTTTATAGTCATCAGGTTTCCCATAACCTGGATCGGAGAAAGAAGTAGAAATTCTATTCATATTTTCCACATAAATCTTTAAGTCGACATCATATGGCATGTTTAGCTTCACTGCATCAATAAAATTACTCTTGCTTATGAAAAAAGCCAACCACATGAATGTTATGACACACATTACCGAAAGATTCAACTTTCTTAAAACTTTGTTCTCTTGCTTTTTGGTCCATTTCAGATTTGGATTAAAATAATCAATGTTTTCATATTGAGCTTGTGAGTAGGATTGGAACCAAAATTTCGAAACATGAGGCTCTAAAAATGGGTTATTATGATCTTCTTTGAACTCTGGATTCTTCTCAACAACATTAGTATGCTCTGTATCTTGTGAAGTATATTCACGCAAGTCAGCGTTATTAGTATGCTCATGGCTGTTATCACCTTCGTTATGCTCTCTGAACAAGGACATATTGTGTGTAGCTAATTATTTGTGTGATGAACTTGAACCAAGTGAGATCCTTAATAGGATAAATAACTGGGGCAAAAGTGTGTATATATATACTATTTCTGTAGCTCATGCAACATGCATAATTTTAATATTAATTATATTGTTATGGATCTACAAGGCCTACGTTTTTAAAGCAGTCATGGAGGTGAAGGAGATTCACAACACATATAGGCTGAATCAATGATCAATGACCATATTGTCGATCCATTTGCTATAGGAATCTCTTGGAAATACAGTTCTAATTTACCGTTTACGATTTCGAACACAATTATTTGAAGTGCAATGAGGTAATTTCGTATAAACGCAATGCGTTAGCTCATGGAGATAAAAATAGACAATTTAATATAGGGGTTCGTAGATACAGGACACAAAACGTTCAAGATTCAAGATAGAGATCTACCTTAATATGTTACAGTCATGGCGACCAAGATACCTTTATGTATGATAACTTTGCCTGCTTTATTCCTCCATGAAAACTCAGTAAAGAGTAAAGAGCTTTTCAAAGCTCATAGCAATACACATGGCACATTTTAAGCTTTGGAGACCCTGCGTAACTATGAATCTTGGATCTTGGAGTTTCTGTAGACTTCCCAATCTGGAAGCAAAATGATAAGTGGCGTCTCTTCAAAAGCCTACGCGATTACATAAGATATTAAGAGCTGGTGATCTTTTTGGCCAAGCTGTCATATATCCTCAAAAGTATGATCAGCTTTTACTCGTCTTTAATAGATTAAGGCTGTTCTGGAAAATTCAACCAAGCGCTTACTCATATCTTACAGAAACGCTACAATATGGGGTTCAAAAAACAGATTATTATATTGCACTTGCACAATAGATACTCTTAAAAAACGATAAACAGAAGGATATAAAAATAAAAAACACCTATATGATAATAAAAAGTAGATTGGTTCGATAAGAAGAAAGATAAAAAGATAATTAGAAAAGTGTCCAACAAAACATATTTTAATATAACAAACCCAAAAGAAGTGAAAATCCAAACCGATATAATTGTCCCCAAAATGTATCTCATTAAAATGTCATTAAAGAAAAGCTATAATTCAATATGATTTGATCTTTAACGAACAAATTTATCAAATTCATCATATTGTGCATCAAAACCAAAATTCAAATCATTCAGAAATGATTGTTCATCATTTGGTGTATTTGAAGCTTGAGTATTTGAATTGATATCCAATGCAATGTCCTTTTTAACATTAGAATTAGGATATTGATTTTGTTCTTCTATAAAGACGTTTTCACTTCCATCAATAGCAACATTTGTATTTATACTTGCTGGAGAAGAAGTTTGAGATCTTTGTGAGGATCTTAATAGATCAAATTCTAATTTCTTTGCGACTTGATCATTAGCAATTTTGATATTTGGTTTATTGATTTTCTTTTTAGATTTGGTTATACTGGATAAATGTGAATTTTTGATTGAACTTGAAGGTGCTGAAATTGCAGTGGAATATAAAGCATTTTCCTCTTCAGTACCTTTAATACCACCACGACAGACCATTCTGATTCTATGACGATAAAGAGCATCATGTCTTGAAAATCCTTTACCACATGGACATTTATGCTCAAATTCTTCATGGATTTTTTTATGTCTTGTTAAATCGTGTTGTCTAACAAAAGCCTTATGACATCCATCAAAATCACAAATAAATGGACGATCACTTAAATGAGTTTGCACATGAGATCTAACATTATATCTTCTGGTAAACATTTTACCACATCCTTTGAAATTACAGATATATGTCTTATCTTCTCTTGGTCCAATAACGTATTGATCAATTTCTCCAGGTGGTAATGTGGAAACTTTATCTTGTGGTTTTCTCTTCATAAGAGGTACTGATTGTTCACCAATTATCACTGGTGTCCAATTTAATTCATTTTTAACTGGTTTAGTTTCACTGGAAAAAGTAGCCTGTGATTTTAAGATTGGTGAAGGTGTTTTTGGACCTTGAGCAAATTCAGAATCTGATGATGAGTTTTCAAAATTTTTTTCCACACTATTTTCAAATTTAATACCTAGGCCAATT
The DNA here is from genome assembly GCA_030582155.1 of Hansenula lynferdii. Taxonomy (NCBI): domain Eukaryota; kingdom Fungi; phylum Ascomycota; class Saccharomycetes; order Phaffomycetales; family Wickerhamomycetaceae; genus Hansenula; species Hansenula lynferdii. The sequence goes on along the minus strand of JAKTWT010000037.1, from coordinate 182,992 downwards.
GGTGGTTGAGATTGATGTTGATGTTGAGAAGATGGTAAAGTTTGTTCTTCTGGAGTGAAGACAGGTGTATTAACTTCTGTTGAATCTGAAGTTCTTGGAATTGGAACTTCTTGTACCTCCATATTTCTTAAAACTGGTGATATATCATTTGGAGGTAATTGGGTTGATGATTTATTCATAGATGGAGGCATATTTTGCAAATCAGAATAATCATAGTTATAATCCAAAAATTTATTCATATCAATGTTTTCACGACTTTTAATATAATTTGTTATTTTTTGTAAATATTCAACTGGTACTGATACTGTTTTTGGTTCTTTTTCAGATTGTTCTGGTGGGAATTTATAATTTGCCGGTGTTTTATTAGTCACTATGAAATCATCAGCTTCCTTCTTCGTCACTGGAGGTTGAGGTTGTGGATATGAAGAAGGTTGTTGTGGATATGATGGAGCCTCTTGATATAACTGACGATTTTGTTGCAATAATCTTTGATTTATAGCTTCAAGATCTTGAGGTCTGTTATAAAGCGTAGGCTGCTGATGTTGAGGTTGATGTTGAGGCACAGATTTCTGTTGAGGTTCAGAGTACAACTGTTGTGGTGCTATACTTGGATGTTCAGCAGATGGTGGTCTTATTGGTAATCCAGGAATTGATAAAGTTCTATTATGTTGAGCAAAACCAAAAATTGCAGTACCACTTGGTTGTTTTTTATGACCTCTAACAGGACCTTGGGTAGACATGGTATTTTGACCATGATTGAAAGCATAAGATGATGATGGATGTTGATTTGATTCATGACCTACTGGAATATCTAAATCTTGTAATGAAGTCAATGTTTGAGTTAAAAAATCATCGACTTGATCATAATTTTGTTGATATGGAGTAAAATCTTCATGTGGTTGAGGAATTGCGCTTTCTTGAGGTTTAGCATATTCCATGAAATATGAAGTGTTTTTATGTTCAGTTGAACCTGGTGGAGTCATCCATGATTGTTCATATAGACTCATTTTGGATTCAAAAGTTTGTAAATTTTTTTGTAGTTGTTTGTTTTAATTGATTAGATCGGTCCAGCCGGTTGCTCACCTGGAGTTGAAATAAAAATGTTGATTAAAACTTGTCTGGTCCAGCCTTGAAAGAATTATTCACCTCGCCTGCAAGGTAAATACTTTCACAAGAGTTTATAGTTGAGTTGTTGTAGTTGGTAAAAGAGGTCTAGTTCTTTTGCTTTTGCCCTTTTTGCGTACTGACTGTTGAAATTAAGGCGAAAAGTTTATGAAATTTCTCGACAATGTGTAAGATCACTCTAGCTGTATCAAATAGGTCAACTTTAGCTATAACTTTGCACCTTGAGCTTGTTGATAACAGTAACGTAGTTGTTGTTCAATAGAAGGCGAATAGAAGAAAGAAGGATATCCCAAGGAATAAAAGGAGAGAAAAATTGTCGTTTCATGTCTGTGAAGTTTCTGCTTTTGCCAGATCCCACACCAGAAGTTGAGTTGACAATTCAGAGATTATCACCATTCCCGGTTGCCCGATCCGGCAAAAGGTAAACACTGGCAATTTATGTCACGTCTAAATTTGCTCCCGATTTGGCAATAACGATGCCTTCGCAGCATAAACCATCAACAACTTGAGCAACTTGTTCACGAGTTCTGGAGCTTTTAGAGGCAGCGCAATGCAACGGCAAGCGCAGAGCTATCGGAGGGAACAAGGTGTTGGAAGTGGGTGCATGGTGTGTCTTGGAGGGATAGAATATGGAACATGGATCAATTCAGTCAAGTTGTTAGGATTGTTCTTGTTGATACATGTTGTTGATCGCTTGCATTTCAAGTGGTAATCCTGGCACTAGAGCATCCTTGGAACCATCGTTCGTATAGACACATGTATCTCTGTAGAGTCTGTACAAACACCCTAGTAATGCTACAAAAAAATCAACTAGTGCAGTTATCTCGTGCTTTAAAAGGATACCGTGATGTTGATGCAAAAGGTGATGCTGTTTGTTTTGATATGAGGCCCTTTCATGCCCGCACTTGAACTTGACCAAATATGCTCAATCTAATGCAGTTTTAGCGCACAAAGTATACGGTCCTTCATTTGACTTTGTGTTTACGAAAAATCAAGACGGTTGAGTTCTTGGTTCATTCACCGCCTTGAGACATGTCAAGATCATCCTAGACATCTACGAATAATATCATGATACATCTATTTACAATTTTTCAATCATTATACTCACTTATGAGATACGACATAATCCCATTCTTTGATGAATCTACTTTAACCTTGTTAAATTTGAACTGTATTTGTGGGTCAATCTCAACATCACTTAAAATCTTGTTCAACTTCGAGAGAGACTCGTCATTGATTTGAAATTTATCATTTATTGGTATGAATCTAGATATAGATGCATGTAACAAATTGATATTATAAAGCGGTTCATCAGTTAATATTTTCAGTTCACCATCTGAACAATTTTTAGCAATTTCTTGTGTCAAGTTGAATAAGTCAGTCAAATCATCTCTTGACTGTTGTGATAACCTCATTGCCAGAAATAAATGTGATTTGTCCAAAGACGGTACCGTTATTATTTTATCAAATGTTAATTGACCGCTAGTGTCACTTGTTTTCTTTAAATTGGACAGACCAAGTTTCATTGATTTATTATACATTTGAATTTGATTAGCTGTGTGGAATGTCAGATCATTGAGTGTAATGTGCAATGGTTGACGAACTCTTAAGTTAGTCTGTAGTAAGCTTACTATATCAAATTTATATCCTGATGATTTTAAATAAAACTTTGATTCTTCAAGTAGTGCATCCATTAGTTTATATTGACGCCTTACTGGTGGTATATCGATATAGCTAAATACACCAGCCATGTGAGACCCAAATTTTGGTTTGAAAGATAGTGTCATATCATAGAACTCTGGGTCTGGTAGTTTGGGTTTTTTGTGGAACTTATCTTGAAGATCTTGTGGTAATGATGGTAATGTGCGCTTTGTGCCTAATTTAGCCTCTAAATCTTCTGATTTTTCTACTATTTCTTCCTCGTTCTCTTCACTTTCTTCACTTGAATAACCTAAAACCGTTTCCATGAAGACAATCTATTGCTCAGACCAGTTGTTATCAAATAAAATTAAAATGCATACAAATAATCGAAATTCACAAAGACTCTACTGAGATTACGTAATTTTTTTCGATCAGGTAAGCGGTACGTGTAGACTTACATAATCACCGCTGACCCGCGAATTGATCTTCCTGATTTGACGTCGGAGCCGGCAAAATTCTAAACCGAGGGCAAGTAATTTTGGCAGAGGAACAGGGGAGAAGCCCATCAAAGGTTAGGCAAAGACTGAGGTTTAAGAATGGTATATAAGTGTTACCAAAGATGAGTTTAGTGTGGATATTTTGCTTGATGTTTGTCAATTTTATTGGACTGATAATGTGCTGAAGGGCATGAAAGTACACCCTATGGACCATAGATAAGAGCGAGTCAGCCCTGTCAGTCAGCCTGCTTAGCTGGGCTTTGCCTAAGCTCTGCCTAGCTCCACCTGGCCCTGCCTAACCGGCTCGCCACTCTCTGCCTGGACCATCCTCGGATACGCTTCCCTTTAGCTACCCCGGGAGTCTCTCGCGCTGGTTTTCTCAGTCAACAAATCATAGGAAGTCGTTTTGTAAAACTATCACTACACTTATTACATTTAATTCGATCGTTTGAACATAACATCTGTTCTTACTTCATTTGAACTCAAATTTTGTCCACAAAGATCTTTTGGATCGATACAAATTTATATCTATACTGTGCTGAAGATTTAAACAAGACCATATCTTTTTTATACTGATCTTATCACATCTCATCTCTATATCTCCATTGAAATCTGAAGGCAAAAAATAGTTGACTCATATAATCACAATGCTTTCTTCAAGAAACTTACGTGTGATCTCAAAGAGATTACCATCAGGTGCTAAATTGACCTCATCGTCATTAAAGAATGGTAGTGTTCAATTAAGAAATATTTCCATTAAATCTAATACAAAATTTACTCCATCTTCATCATTGCTAAGATCATCATCACAACAATTACAATCATCAAGATTCCCAAATTCAACTTTTATTCGTTTGAATTCTCAAGTTGTTAAAGTGCCAGATATGGCTGAATCCTTAACTGAAGGTACTTTAAGAGAATTTAATAAAGAAATTGGTGATTTTGTTGAACAAGATGAAACTGTTGCAACTATTGAAACTGATAAAATTGACGTTGAAGTTAATGCTCCATTTTCAGGTACCATTAAAGAATTCTTAGCTAACCCAGAAGACACTGTGGAAGTTGGTCAGGATTTATTAAAAATTGAACCAGGTGAAGCCCCAGCAGGTGGTTCTTCTGCTTCAAAAGAAGAAACTGCTCCAAAGAAAGAGGAAACTGAATCAGCACCAAAGAAGGAGGAATCAGTACCAGCTCCAACTCCAAAGAAAGAAGAATCTAAACCAGCTCCAAAGAAAGAATCAGCTCCAAAGAAGGAAGAATCTAAATCAACTCCAAAGCAAGAAAATTCATCATTCACACCATTCCCAAGAACCGAATCTCGTGTTAAGATGAATCGTATGCGTCAAAGAATTGCAGAAAGATTAAAAGAATCTCAAAACACCGCTGCTTCATTAACAACTTTCAACGAAGTTGATATGTCATCAGTTTTAGAATTGAGAAAATTATACAAGGATGAAATTATTAAAAAGAAAGATATTAAATTTGGTTTCATGGGTCTTTTCTCTAAAGCCGCCACATTAGCTATGAAAGATTTACCAGCTGTTAATGGTGCCATTGAAGGTGATCAATTAGTCTATAGAGATTATGTTGATATTTCTATTGCTGTTGCTACACCAAAAGGTTTAGTCACACCAGTTGTTCGTAATGCTGAATCTTTATCAGTTTTAGAAATTGAACAAGAAATTGTTAATTTAGGTAAAAAAGCTCGTGATAATAAATTAACCTTAGAAGATATGGCTGGTGGTACTTTTACCATTTCTAACGGTGGTGTTTTCGGTTCATTATATGGTACTCCAATCATTAATTTACCACAAACTGCTGTTTTAGGGTTACATGGTACTAAGGAAAGAGCTGTTGTTGTTAATGGTCAAGTTGTTAGTAGACCAATGATGTATTTGGCTTTAACTTATGATCATAGAATGTTGGATGGTAGAGAAGCTGTTACATTCTTAAAGACTGTTAAAGAATTGATTGAAGATCCAAGAAAAATGTTATTGTTTTGAGCAGTTAACTTGAAAGATCCCATACGATTGTAAGACATATTCATATTTATTCTTGAGGTATATAATGGAATAAGATTTTAAAATAAATATATATACTTTAAACATACATTATAGTTGTCATACTATGTACAATTAAGGTCGCTTAATTCATATATGTGTAATATCATCATATTTCAAATTGCTTTGCAGGTAGATATTTTATCTTTGAAAAATCATCAATTATTAAATCTTCTTGTTTTATAACATTTAATTGTAATAAATCACCCCAACAACAATCTAGTTTTTCTTCTGCATATTTTAAATATTCAAAATTATCAGTATCTGCATTTCCTGAGTTTCCATCATTTGAGCCAAAATCTTCATCATCACTCTCTACTGAATTCGAACCTTCTTTTGATGAATCATTTACAATCTTGTATAATTCACCATTTAGACCTGTCTCCAAGATTTCATCATTAAAATCCTTTTCAGAGGCATTTTCACCATTTTGAATGATAGCCCAAAGTGCCCAATTTATAGCAACACAAGATCTCCATGCAATACAATCGTTATATAATTGTTTGGCTTCAATCTCTAATTTATTTATATCGGGATCTTGACCCGAATTAAACAAGATATATGAATATATCAAATTTAACTGTTCATCCAATTTTGGATAATCTTCATGGAAAATACCATAATTTTTAGTTGGATGATCATAATTGGACATCCATTCACAAAAATGATTTGCAATTTCATACGATGGAACATTTGGACCAGAATATTCAAAATCTATAACAACCAAATTTCTATCCTGTTGTTTTTCTTGAACGGAAGGTTTAATTTCATTCAAATTATCAAGTGATAAGTTTGAGAGATTTGTTGATATTAAATTTGATGATGAATTTGTAGCTTTGTCACTAAATGAATTTTTACCTTGTTTTTGAGATGTGAATAACAGGTTACCATATTGGGTATCATTATGACAAAACACTAAAGAATCATTCAATGATGCAGTGGATTCATAACGACTGTATAGCCATTTTTTGTACGTTGCAACGATTGTTTTGAATTTAGAAAATTTATTTTTGAAAATCTCCATTTCATTTAATACTATTGTTCCCTTTGAAAGTGCATCATCTAGATGGTTTATCCATTTGTCAATAGTTTTCCAAACAGTTGGACCTTGCTCTTTTTCAAAATTGTATAATTTAATCCCCGAATGTAATTCTTTCATTCTTCTTGCGATTCTCGCACTTGTCTTTTTATCATGTATATCAGATCTTGTCAATGTAGTGGCATTATCTAAAAATTGTTCAATACGACCATTTGTGAAACAACCAAACAATCTTGGTCCAATATGTTGTTTTGATAACCTAACCAAAATTTTCAATTCATATTCACGATCAATCAATGATTCAACATTTGGTCCATAGATACGAAGTAATAAAGACGGGAAATTGACATTTTGCATACCCAAGTTTTTCAATATAGCTGTTGAAGGAGGATCAACTTTGTAAATGGAATTTGTTAGCGCCCCACAAATTTTGGTAACTTTGATATCCTGTACAACATGACAAGGTAATCTGTGCCATTTAGAGACTCGCAACTTTTGAACAATACTGAGAATATCTTGTTTGAAATATCCCATAGGTAAAGTATGATCCAGATTTGCCACAATGGATGGAATATCTGTGTCAATTGTAGTGGAAGCCTGGGCAGCAGCAACAGCGGCAGCATTTGAACTGTTCAAAGAGTTCAAGCTTGGAATCGACGAATGATGCGATAAGGATGGGGCGGTTGAAGGGAGCAGAGCTGGCGAGACAGGCGGTAGCCCATTTGAGCTGGTTGGCCCCAATATAGGTGTTGTGGAATTGGGATCGTAGTTATTCTTAAACGAGATAAATGATATATTTGCAGAGTTCTTTCGACTGCCCAAACTTGGTCTTCTCGGTTTCTGCTGCGATCTGTTGTGCGAGGCAGATCTCGATCTAGACCTAGTAGGCGCCGACCTAGAAGAGCGTCTGGTGTGGTGTTGATCTGAGCTCATTGTTAAGTCTATTCTTGCAGCTGATAAGACTATCAATTGTTGTTGAAGTTGTTGTATGATAATTCTTGTTTACTTGACAATGCCCAATGGTTCGCCCAGCACAAACAACCATTTTTTTGGAGTTGCGCATTGGACAATTTTGACATGTGAAGAAACGAAGAAAGTTGAAACAACGAGCTGGTGATATGTGAGAAAATAGGTTCTTTACTCGTAGAACTATTAATATTATACTGACCACGGAATGCTTACTGAGCCATAAATAATGTATTGGGTGTCTTCCAGTGATTTGTAGCCTTGGATTTCATGGGTAGTTCATGGTTTAGGGTTTAGGGTCTACATACAAAGCCGTTTGCGTTTGACATAGCAAATACATACACAGATGCGTTAAAGCTCAGTAAGCTAAAGAAATTACATCATGGAATAAGGAAAGAATTAGTGTCATTCCATTATTAATATAAAGAAATGCTATTGTATTACACTTCTGAGTATTGATCATTGAAGAAACACACTCATCGACATATGGAAATGTGATATTCAACCTTGGTAAACACAACTATTCAAATGTAAATAATATTTCAACTTATTGACATCCTTATCTTGTTCATCATCATCAAACTTGGCAAAGCCTAAAGGTCCTCTTTCACAATCTGCACAGATTATTAATCTTTCAAATTTAATATCCTCTTCATCAGAGTTGAATTCTCTAGAAACACCAATATTATCAAAGTCCCAAGCATCTTCAATCCTCAGAAATGTATTATCATTGACCAAATCATCTGATGAGTCTATATGTAAAAATTTTTGTTGTTTGAATTCAACTTTATGAATTTGAGTGTTTGGAGCTGAAGGTTTTATTATACGAGCATTACACTTGGAATAAGGGCAACGTATTATTTGAGAGGCTATCTCGCTTGTAGGGTCGTATTTATGATACTGTGACATGATAAAATTAATGCTTTGTTCAACGATCGAATGGCTTCTCTTTTGGAGTACTCCGGCAATATTTAATTTTTAACAACCTAGACGTATTAGTGACCCGATTTCATGACAGATAGCTACAAAACCATTTACCCAATTAAAAATGTCATTAAATGTATTAATACAATTACCTTTACTTTCCTTCTTAATTACTATCTTCCTTTTTTAAAGAGTCAGGGAATGCTAGACCCAAATTTCTTAAAGGCGGCAAATCATTATCATTGGCACTTAACGTTTTAGCACTTAATTTGGGTGATACCGCTGGTGTTTGTAATGGTGTTCCATCTGGAGTTTTACCCATCAGTTGAAACTTTGTACTCGCTGAACCTCCATGCTTCAGTGACGTCATTCCTAAAGTTGAGTGCAATGCGCTATGTAGATTTGTAAAACTATTTGAATTTGAAACTGGTAATGAAAATGAAGATGCCATATTTTGTGCCGATGGCGAATGAGGTGGTGGTATAGTAGGTGAATTTGGTCTTGATCTTTTGTATCTTTCTTGATTGTAGAAAGAATCGTCTTCTAAATTTTCATTGTATGAACTCAGTGAAATATTAGATTTGGTCTTATTTATAGGTGGACGATTGGCATTACCAGACTGTGGAATAGGTGAACTCATTCTTAAGGGTGTCATTCTTTGTAAAGAACTTAGTGAACTGAGCGCATGAGGATGGTGTAAATGAGATTGATGTAACGTAGGTGAAGTTGTAGATGATGAAGACCTCATGATTGGTGGCGGTGGTTTTGTTTGTGATGATGAATGTGGCTGAGGTTGTGAAGGAAATTGCCCATTTTGATTTATTGTTGGTGTACCGTTTGAAGACGCCGAAGGTGATGTGTTAGTACTATTTGAAGTGGTACTAGTTTCAGTGGTAGTTGTTGTCGTATTGGTTGAAGGGTTGAAATATGAAGTTAATGAAGGCAAAGATTTGGCACTTTGTATATGCTTTTCTTGTTCTCTTTCCAGTTCTAAAGCAGCTGCCTTCGCTAGTATATTTATATCAAACAGATTATTGTTATTCACAGTGTTGTGATTTTGAGATGAGAATTCAGCTGGCGGATTCACAGTATTTTGTTGTGGAGGAATTGAAGTTAATGGTGTGAAATGGAATGACTTTGGGGGTGAGTTTGGCAATGAAGCACTCTGAGCAATCAGATCTTTTTTAATCTCCACCTCTTTGGCATTTACTTCTTCATCCTTCTTGGTCTTCAGGTTGTTTTTCTTCATGTTATAAGTTCTTCGTCTTGAGTTTGGGTTATTATGGATTCTTGAATGTCTTGTTAACTCATCAGATCTTGAGAACTTCTTAAAACATCCCGGAAACGCACATGAATGTGGTTTCTCACCTGTATGTGTTCGGATATGTCTAGTTTGATGTTCTAATCTATGGAATGCCTTTTCACATATTGGACATTTGTACGGTCTTGGAAGTTCAGCTTTATTGGCTTGAGACTTCTTTGCAGAGCTCGCTTTTGACTTAACTGAATGATCACCATTTGATTCGTTTAATGGAGCATTTTGCTCTGCAGTATTATCACCACTATTGAGTTCAGTGCTTTCTGTCATGTTTGAATCTATAAGCCACTTTTTTCTCAGTACCTTCAAAAATTTTCCTTGATTGAAAACAAACACCGTTAGCCTATGTGTATATGCAAGGTATTGGCGTGGTTCAATAAAGCCACAAATGAGTGTCAAGCCAAATGTTGGTGTATACTGAGCTATTGGATCTTTGTTTATCACCCTTTCTTTGGTCCGGCAGGATTTCTAATCTTTCGGTGGGTGCTTGAAAATAATAAATGGAGCTGGGTGTATAGCGTATTAAAGCTGGGGATGGACGAAAAAAAACGTTGATGGTGGGTGAAACAATTCCAGAAGGACCCGTTATCTAAATGTCTTTTGTGTCTTGATGAAGCCTTCGATATAAGTGGAAGAGTCCTGAGGAGAGAGCTATGTGATGTAGAGCTAAATGTAAATTAGAAAGCCTTGAATTTAAATTTGTTTACAAACTTCTGGAGGGCAAAATCTGTGGTTTTTTTTCTTATTTTGTGGGACCTTCTCACTTTTTTGGTTTTGGAAATTGAATCGCCCACAAAAAAAAATCCGGAGAAATTTGAGTTTGAATTTTTGTTTTGCGGAAATGATTGATTTCTTTTTTGAGTGGAGAATTATCTTAGGGAAAAATTCATCAGATGAGGCAAGACTTCCCAAAGTGGGAATGAAAGTGTGCCGAAGGGAGCAAGATAAGAGTCTGATAATAACCAAACAAGGCATGGTTAGGAATACGATGCCCAGATTAGATCTCATCTCATCTTGAGGAACAATATTAGTAGATCGTAATGTACTAATTTATACGCGGTGAAGTGTTTGATTCATCAATTTTCACTTTAACTTTTCAGTTTGCTACCGAGGTGGTCTGAAACTGAATCCAGCTAGTTCCATATGCTAAAGTCTAATTAAAAGCTTCAAACAACCACTCTTCACCCACACTACAACATTTACGAAGAATAACTTCCAAGCTCTCTCCTTTGAACTAAGTTTTCATATTTTGCCACTGAATATTATAGTTTAAATTACAATGATAACCATAACAACATGCATTGTCACACCAACCATCACGGCTTTCATATGCTAACAAGTCTCAACTTTTAAAGTTCAGAGATAACATTGCAGATCGATTAGTTTCGAAACAGTTTAATTAATTATTCATTAGCCGCCCAGTACATTTACAAGCTTCACTTTCAGTATAAAAAAGCCATGTATCCTCGTTTCAACTATATGAAATCTATCACTGCAAACTGCCCCTGATCGTTTTTCGACGCTAATATTAAACAAATCAAGCTTATTGACTTCAATGCTCAAACTCAACTTCAGCTCACGCCTTTCAAAGCATTGGTACTGCGCTCTCTGGATAGGTCTTTACATATCAGCTGTCAATGCTCAAACATATGTTTATAGAACAAACCCTGACTTTCCAACTACCGGATTGATTACCACGGAAGACTCTTTACAGGGCACAAGAGTCACCGATACCAGAATATCCGCTACAACCTCAAGAACTACCAGAACAACCCAACAGACAACTCAAGCTACACAGACCACCAGAACTACACAGCAAAATACACCCAATTTTCCTTCTACAACTTCCACTACTGCTATTTCAGCTGAACCACCTAATACGCCATCTGATCAACATACCACGGAAGATACTACAATCATTGGTCCACAGCCAAATCCTACACCAACTACACCAACTACTCAACCAGCTGCACCGGAAGAAACATCGACTACAGTCGCACCAGGAGAGCAAGAAGGTGTTAACTATTCAACTTCCACAGTATATACCACGGAAAAGTTGTCTACCACTGTTTACTCAACAATCTATTCAACTGTTACATCTGACGATCTCAGAACCTCAACGATCACTGAAAATCAGGTTGATACAGAGCCAGATGGAACCGAAACACTGTTCAGTGCTTCCACTTCATATTCTACGCTAACAAATGTGGTTCCAGAGTCCGCATCAACTTCAAACTGGAAAGAGACACACACTCATTGGTCTGAAGCGCTTTCAACAAATACAGTGACCATCCCATACCCTAGCCTCTCTGTGCACATATCCACTATCACAAGATCTTCAATCAATACTTTCTACAGTCCTGTGGAAAGCATCGTCACTGGATACTCCGCTTCAGGATACACTACTTTGAACAGGACCCTCATTTCAAATATCTATAGTACTTATACATCTACTGAGTTCAAGCAATTTATCACAACTGATTATCAATTCGAGTATTCATCAAGAACTCAAACTGCTACACAGTATGCTACATTGACTTACACCAATGGATTATGGCAAGGTGTTGAATCAATTGTGGATCGTGCTTCAACAATCGAATACCCTGGATCCACAGAAACTGTCACACCTGCTTATGAGTTTATTTATGGTGCTTCGACAATTACAGAATACAGAACTATCACTCAACAAATCGCAAAAACAACTGTTTACTCCACATTACATTCTTACGTTACATCAACAGTCACTGAATACATTAGAGACAACGGTGAAACAGTTTATCCAATCGCTACAGTGACCTATACCTTCACCTCTACAACAACTGCACCAGCGGCGGTAAGTCCAACAACTGCACAACCTGCACAACCAGTTCCAACAGTTACAGTCAGTGCTTCACCTATTACTCAAACTGTCACATCAACTTCTGCTGCCCCAACTGTAACTGTCAGTGTACCTTCACAAACTCATACTGTCACTTCAACAACTTCAATCGCACCAACTGACTGTCAAGTTAATGCAGCAGGAAGTGAGGGAGACGGGATTGTTCAAATCCAAACAAATGGTGCTGGTAAGCTGTTCGATATCGATATATCGATGGCGTTTCTTGCCATTGGTATCACATGCTATTTAATCATCTAGGATGGTATTTGATGAAGTATTTTGCTTGAAGTTGCTACGATTCTACATGACGAATTTTCTGGAAACATATATATTATAATTATTTCTTATTAATTAATTTCCCTTTGCATCATAATATGAAAAGCTATATAGAGCCATCAATTAAATGATCCTATTATCAATACTTGATTTGTGAATATGTAGCAAATTAAGTCGAGACTAATCATCAATAAGTCTAATCATGAAAATTAACACTTGGGAAGATGTTGGATAAGCTGTACCTCAAAGAGAACTTTTTTGTCGAAGCGTTCTTTGACTTTTCCTTATTAGAATCTGGACTTGTTTCACCATTTATTTCACCCGAATGTTCTTCAATTGGTATATCATCATTTGGTGCTTCATCACCTTTGTTAACGCTCTCTTCATCTTCTTTGAAAGTTTTGAATCCTTCCCCTAGTTTCTGAACGAAATTGAATGCAGTCAGTGAAACAGCACCGCCTGTGACCAAGAAGAAGATAAAAGCAATAAACGAGAACCCAATGGATGTCTTTTTGATGTAACAATCTTGACTTAATCTGACTAACAATTGGTTCTGGGTTAATTGACCAGTACTATTGTACTTTGATATATTGATAGGAGTTGAAGTACGATTCCAAAGGTCCGCTAAGATGTCATTGATCTCAGAATCGGAGGTTGCATTTTTTAAAGACTCATCGGTTTGATCTTGTAGTTCATCATAGCTATCGATACCAAGGAAGCTCAATAAAGCATCTTCACGAGAATTTCCTGTCAAGTTGTATTGTGAAAGCAAGCTTTCAGGATCAGAACAGTCCCATGAACCATATTTAGAAGTTTGATAGATGAATGTTGCAAACCAAAGACCAACAGATGTAACTTCAGAGCCAGAGACACCAGCAAGGTAGGAGGTTTGTAAACTGTTGATACCATATCTGCTTTTGCTTAAATCATCAATAGTATGCTCAACATTGGTGGTAAAATAACTGGCTAGGGAAAGTAATGGCTGAGAAGTTAATGTGAAACCAGAAGTAGCTAAAGCCAAGCCATTTGAAGCCGTGTTACCAGCTAAATTCAAGTCACTTGAATTACCTAGCCCATTCAACTCAGAGACAAGACCTGAAATACCGTGATTATTATTAGTGGTAAGCTTACCATTTAAAGCTAGATGAACGGCGGCGAATAATAATTGAAAGACACGAGTTGAGCCGGTTAAACTTGAGACTGATACCATTGTTTATTATTCCTTTGAGTATATGAAATACATGGAGCAGAACGATGTAAAGTTTCCCAGGCAAGAATAATCTCTTTTATATTGATATTAGCCGCTGAAGTTTATATACGAAACGTAATGTGTTGGGCTTCTAATTTGCAGAATCTGAAACGTTGTATTAGGCTTGAAAAATAGGAGTACCTTTCGAAACACTCAAGGCAACTAGTCCGGTATATAAATCTTTCAGATGGGCACTATAATTCTCCTAGTATATGCTTGATGTTTTTCTGTACTTGTAAGCTCTTCAATAGACAATTTTTATCATATCTCATCAGCCATATTTAGCGCCGCTTTGGAAGTATGTATAAGATGAAAAAAGCACACCAAGTATCAGTCCTCATGGTATTTTACTAGTATATCATCACCCATATAGAGTTATTGCTGATGGTCTCGTTGTGACAACTTGAACTCAACACGGGTGAAGCTTGGTTTTATTCAAAATGACACTTTATGCTTGACAGAAGGACCGCGGATTCCTGTATCATTCTTGCTACAATCTACAATCAAATATGTAGTGAAAAGCAACAATATCATCTATTTGAAGATCTATAATATTTTTTAATATCTTACTGAACAAGGTAGACTCTACCTTCATAAGGTGTTAAAAGACCTTCTTTAGGGTCGTTGACATTTGAATTGATCAATTTGAGATCTCCATCAATTAGTGGTGTGAAATCAATGTTTTCGTTTGCAAAATTTAGAACAATGTAAGCCTTTTTACCATCTGAGGTCTTGGCAAATGAGAATAATTTTTGGTTATCATAATCCAAAATGTCAAAATCACCATGGATCAAAAGATCTTTATGAGCTTGTCTAACTTTAAGAGATTTTTGCCAAAATGAGAAAATTGAATCTGGATCATTAGTTTGAGCTTTGACATTTATCAAGGGATAGTTTTCATTCACACGAGACCAAGGCTTACCAGTTGTGAACCCACCGTTTGGTGAATCATCCCATTGAACTGGTGATCTAGCATGATCTCTAGCTAATAGTGCGAAATTGTCAAGTAACTTATTAGCCTCCTTTTCAGTATAATTTGGATTGTTTTCTTTAAAAGCCTTCCAATAGTTGATTGTGTTGATGTCTTTGTATTCACTGACATCCCAAGATCTAGGAAGATTGGTCATACCAATCTCTTGACCTTGATAGATGTATAATGTACCTGTCAATGTAGTTTCCAATAAAGTCAGTAGTTTGGCAGACTTATAGTGTAAATCTCTTGTAGAGGTGTTTCCAAATCTTGAAACTGAACGTGGTTGATCGTGATTTTCGATGAATACGGTTGACCAAGCATCGGTACCTTTAACGAAATAACTTTGAGATATGATTGCATCTTTAAAATCAGTTAATTTGTAGCCATCATAACGGAATCTATCCGCCTCGCTACATCCAACTTCAACAACATCAAACAAAAAGATCATATTCAATTGTCTTTCTTTAGCTGAGACATATTTTAAAGCGGTCTCTCTTGAGGCATGACAAACTTCACCAACGGTCATTGCATCATATTTTGAAGTGACTTTCTCAAACATTTCCTTGTGATATTCATGAATACGTGGCCCATTTAAATGGTATTCGGATGGTTGCCATTTTTGATCTGGGAAGACAATTGGTGCATCATCGAAAGTTCCCTTAGAATACATGGAGGCAACATCAACTCTGAATCCATCAATACCCTTTTTAAACCAAAATTCCAAAGCAGATTTATAAATGGCATTTCTAGTAGTTTCATTTTCCCAGTTCAAGTCTGGTTGAGATTTGGCAAATAGACATAGATAATATTCATCAGTGGCTTCATCATATTCCCATGCTGAGCTTGAAAAATATGATAACCAATTGTTTGGTGGCTGTCTATTACCATGCTCATCATATTTTGGTTTTTTCCAGATATACCAATCTCTCTTTGGATTGTCCAATGAAGATCTGGACTCTTTAAACCAAGCATGTTCAGAGGAAGTATGATTGATGACCAGATCTAAAATCAATTTTAATCCTCTCTTATGAGCACCTTCAATCAAATCGTTCATATCATCCATTGTACCATACTTGTGATATATGGCTTCATAGTTGGAGATGTCATACCCCATATCATCTTGTGGGGAGTCATAATGGGGTGAAAGCCATAATACCGAAGCACCCAAGCTCTTTATGTGATCTAGCTTTGATATTATACCTGGAATATCACCAACACCATCCCCATTAGAATCTTTGTAAGAAGCGGGCCAAACTTGGTAAATTGTGGAGTCTTTCCACCATGGATTAGTTGAGACAGTCATATTGGTTTCAGTTATACGTTTTCGAATGTGTGTATGATTTGTGATGAAGTCTGAAGAAAATATCCTCCAAAGCCAGCAGCTTATATATATATTAAGATTCTTAAAAGATAAGTGAACGTGATTGGGATTCTAGGTAAGTGGTGATCTGTAAGGCATTTATCGTCAGGATTAATTCCCTAATGTTTGACCGGCTTACGTATACCCTGCAAAACAGGGGGATATTGGCCGATTATCAAACCTAGAATACTGGAACACTGGAGACTCACTAAATTTCTCAAAGACTCATTTAGTTATAGCGAAAATAAAAACAAAATCTGGGGAATGAACTATAGGGTTCAATTAAGGTTTGCGCAAAAAGTATTGCGCCGCGAATTTTTTTCGCCAATCGTTGCGCTTTTGCTGGGGAAAACACGCCAGATTCCCAGAGGAGCAATGAATATTGTATACTACTGAAACATTTTCCTATAAAGTGTTGTAGCTGGGTGGAGGGTGGAGAGTGGAGAGGTCTTAATGATATAATTTGTCCCTTGGCATCAAATTAGTTGGATATTCAACGAGAAACTCACCCTTTATTAACGAGAGTATTGGCTCGACATATGGTAATGCATGACCATGTCGATTTACTATCTATAGCCTTTAATGCTTTCACCCTACATTAATATTGATGGGAAGGTTTGTTCAATTTATTCCTGCCACATTACAGCTTCCATCGGTTAATAATGGACTAGTATATCAATCATCGCTTTAACTTCACGGGTGATCTGCGGTGTGACACTGCGATATGCTTCGACCCCAGACTTACTGTCACCTAAGGTCTACCCCAGACACGAACCAAACTTGTCACTTGTGACTTGTGACTCTTGGAATAGTCAACGGAGTATAGCGGAGGCCATTGATAGTCCAAAAAACCCCCAATGTCTTCCAATATACTGATTCCCCGGCCCTCAATGATACTTTTAAGTAGCCTATATTGCACCTCTTACCTGTTACGACCTTGTCAAAACTTATCCCGAAACATATTGCTGATCCGTACAAGATCACCTACATAAAGTCATGCTGATCGTAATATGAATAATATTGCTTCCCCATCATCATTTACCTAAACAAACAAATATCATGTTCTTTTTTGCTTGATTATTCTTCTGAAATTTTGGCGTAACCTGCGCTTGGATAAACACCACCCGCATAAAATTAGCTTTCGAGGAAAAACTTCAAACCTCGCCAAATTATAGTCGGAGAGACATGGAACTTTGAATAGATCAACAACTTGTATAAGAAGCTACAAATTCCCGACTCTTTAGAGAATGCGTCGATGCTGCTCAGGATATCCATATACGATATAGTGAGCTTGTTCAGCATGTCTACCGAATACGTGGAGGACATTAAATATCCTGATAACAAACAGGTTAATCTATCCAAAAAGTTTTCAAACAATAGCTATCTAGAATCTAAAGACAAGGATGATGTTCAAGAGTATTTGGCAAAGTTCATGGATATCTCAGAGAATGCGCAGGGCAATGAATCACAAGAAAAGGGTATGTCACTTAAAGAAGGGTTGAAAACTTTCCCCAAAGCCGCATTCTGGTCTATTGTGCTTTCCAGTTCAATTATTATGGAAGGTTATGATACAAATTTAATCAATTCCTTATATGCTTATCCAGCTTTCAAAGAAAAATTTGGTGACTATTACGAAAGTGAAGGTGATTATCAAATTCCTGCTAAATGGCAAACTGCCCTATCTATGGCTATATATTGTGGTGAATTGATTGGATTGTTTATTGCAGGTATAATTGCTGATAGACTGGGGTATAGAAAGACATTGATTGGTGCATTGACTTCTATTATTGGCCTCATATTTATTGTGTTCTTTGCCATCAACATTGAAATGTTATTATCTGGTGAAATTCTTTTAGGTGTTGCTTGGGGGATGTTACAAACTCTTGTTATAACATATGCCACTGATGTTTGTCCCTTGGTATTGAGAGTATATTTGACCACTTACATTAATGCTTGTTGGGTTATTGGGCAATTAATTTCATCTGGGGTCTTGCGTGGATTTTTAGATTCCAAAAGTGCAGATTCTTACAAAATTCCGTTTGCTATCCAATGGGTTTGGCCATTACCAATCATTATTGGTATATATTTGGCACCGGAATCGCCTTGGTGGTTGACAAGAAAGGGTAGAGCAGATGAAGCTAAAAGAAATATAAAGAGATTGCTAACGCTAAACAAATTCACACCGAATGCTGATATCTTGACAGATGCCATGTTTAATAAGATGCAGTTGACAATTCAAGAGGAAGAATCATCATCTAAAGAAGTCACATATGCCGACTGTTTCAAAGGTGAAGATGTGAGAAGAACGAGAATAGCAGGTCTGATATGGTTATTTCAAAATATCACCGGCTCAGCATTTATGGGATACTCAACATATTTTTACACACAAGCTGGTCTTGATGAAAATATGTCATTCACCTTTTCAATCATTCAATACGTTTTGGGGTTGATTGGTACACTCTCTTCATGGTTTTTATCACAGTATCTTGGAAGGTTTACAATATTTTTCAGTGGATTATGTATTCAATTCTCAGTGTTGATTGGAGTTGGCATCGCAGGGACAATGGATTCAACGAGTGCTTCTTGGGCAGCTGGTTCACTATTACTGATTTTTACTTTAGTTTACAATTGTACGGTGGGGCCCATCACATACTGTGCTGTTGCAGAGATGCCTTCAGTGAGACTCAGAAACAAGACTGTGATTATCGCAAGAAATTTGTACAATATTGCTGGGATAATCATAGCTATTATCACACCATACATGTTGAATCCAACAGCATGGAACTGGAGGGCTAAATCAGGTTTCTTTTGGGCTGGGTTCACATTTATCGCCATATGCTGGACATGGGTTGAGTTTCCTGAAACTAAAGGTCGAACATTCGCTGAGCTCAATAGGTTGTTTAAAGATAAGGTTCCAGCTAGAAAATTCAAGTATACACAAGTTGAAAGCTTCAACGCTCAGGAAATGGTTAATCATATGGATGAAAATGAACTGAGACAGATTGTGGAAGCAAACAAGAAGAAGGAGTTTGAAAAGGAACCATAGCAGCATGGAAAAGAGCAGGACTCATTCTGCAAATTTTAATACACTCTTTTTATTAGTGGCCTAATTGTAGCCGGGTATAAGCGGATGTATCGGCGATATTCCTGCCAAGGTGCGCGTGCCAATATTGAATTTCATTTAAAAAACAGTTTCTAGTTAAAGTAGAGTCGAAGATTCACTTAATTGATTTCGTGTGACATAGCAGACTAGATACTTCAGATGAGCTGAATTTTGTTGCGGGTGCAGAAAGGTGTGATTAGAATGAAGGCATTGTATTGCCCAGATTGAGATCTTCTGGTCGAAAGCTATAAACTAACGTTGCTTTTGATCAATTCAATTCACATTAAGCATTAAGCGCTAAGCGCTATCATTAATTTGCCTTAGCTCGCAACTACAATCGCTTACAGGATATGATTTCATAAGGAAGCAAATATGTAGCTAAATTAAGAATAGATTTTATTAAACACATGGGCTAAAATTATAAAAATATAAATGACATTAGAAGCGCATTAAGCAGCTCCATCATGAATCAACATTGATCTCAACAAAACAAATGGTTTTGTAATGGATAGCAAGTGGAGAATTGAATTAAGGCTCAATGTGAAAGCCTGCAAGAATAACAGCCTTAGGCTTTCATCACCTTGTCGGTCTGATCAGCCTCAACAATGTTCTTGATACCATCTTCACCAAGCTTGTCAATGATTTCTTGGGTGTTGAAAGCTTCCACTTCAGTGGATCTGAATTTTCTGGCATTGATACCTTGGGCAAATAAGACATCTAGCTCAGCATAAGTTCTATCTTTTGTCTCCGGAAATTCAAACCAAGTCCAAATAATAGCTATCAATGTGAACCCAGCCCAGAAAAGACCAGTCTTGGCCTTCCAATTCCATGCTGTTGGATTCAACATGTAAGGTGTAATGATGGCAATAACAATACCAGCAATGTTATAGACATTTCTTGCAATAATGACTGTTTTATTTCTCAAACTGACAGATGGCATTTCAGCAACGGCACAATAAGTGATTGGTCCAACTGTTAAATCATAAACGAAAGTGAAAACCAATAAAAGTGATCCAATGGCCCAAGAAGCACCTGATGAATTTGCAAAACCTAGGGCACCAGTAATAACCAAGATGACAAATTGAGTTACCAAACCACTAAAGAAAATTGTAAAACGACCAGCATGTTGGGATAGGAACCAAGAACCAAGGGTACCAATCAATCCAAGAACATATTGGATGATTGAAAAAGTGAATGCCATGCCAGAGTCAAGACCAGCTTGAGTATAGAAATAAGTTGAATAACCCATAAAAGCAGAACCGGTAATGTTTTGACATAGCCAAATCATTGCTGCGATTCTTGTTCTTCTAAAATTTTCCTTCTTAAAACAATCAACATATGAGACACCTGAATTTCTTAGCTCTTCTTCTTTAATTGTCAATTGCATCTTGTTGAACATTGCATCGGCTAATAAATCTGGATCTGGCATATGTGAATTGACAGTCAACAAACGTTTGATGTTTTTTTTGGCTTCTGCTGCTTTACCTTTTCTTGTTAACCACCAAGGAGATTCAGGTGCTAAATATATACCAATGATGATAGGTATTGGCCAAACCCATTGAATACCAAAAGGAATCTGATAAGAATTCTTGGAATCCATATCCAAAACACCACGCAATATACCAGAAGAAATCAATTGTCCAATGACCCAACATGCATTAACATAAGTTGTCAAATAAACTCTCAAAACCAAAGGACAAACATCAGTGGCATATGTAATCACCAACGTTTGTAACATACCCCAACCAAGACCTAATAAAATTTCACCAGCCAATAACATTTCAATATTGATTGAGAAGAAGACAATAAAGATGAAAGCACACACAATGGTCAAAGCTGCAATTAAAGTTTTCCTGTATCCATATCTTTCAGCAGTGATACCTGCAAAGAACAAACCAATAATTTCACCGACATTGACAGCCATGGATAACGAAGTTTGCCATTTAGCAGGGATTTGATATTCACCTTGACTTTCATAGTATTGACCATATTTCTCATTAAAAGCAGGAAATGCATAGAAGGAATTCAATAAATTTGTATCATAGCCTTCCATAATGATGGAACTTGAAAGAACAAATGACCACATTGCGGCTTTTGGGAAAGTCTTAATACCCTCTTTTAAAGACATGGTCTTTTCAGCATGTTCATTACCTTGAGCATTATCTGAAATATCTAAAAACTTTGCTAGATATTCATCAATTTGACCATCATTAGAGGATAAGTTAATGGATGTGTCTGTGTTTTTTTTAGTTAAAGCTTCAGTAACTTCAACCTTCACTTCTGGTTTTTCAACATCTTCAATGAACTGAGTGGACATGATTAAAGAGTCTGTCTCTTATCACTTGATGATAAACAGATGCAGATGATAAGATCGACAATCAAACTTTTAAAAACCTGGGGCAGAATATCAGCTATATATACTTCGAATGTGCTAAAAAGGTTGAAAGAGGAGTTATTGGTAAACCAAAGGCGTGTATATGAGTGTTGAACGACAAGATTTGGTTTAAATTTAATCCCTTAGGATTATAGACAAAATATAGTTCATGCGAGACTTGTAAACAAGAAAATATTAATTAAGAATTCTGAGACCGGGGAAATTATAGCAAAAAATTACGCGTTAATCAACTTATACAGCTTTAAAGTAATTGATACTCAGCTACATGGTTTAAGCAGCTTAATAGCTTAATACCCCTCTCGTTCTCTTATAATAGCTTAAGTTTGATGCAAGTATCACCAAGTTAGTCATTCCATATCTTTATTGGAAATACTAGTCGGCCAATTGAAGAGGAGCCACCAAGCAGCAGCATAATGATTTAAGGTTTTGTATCACGGCTGCTTATTAAATTCTGGGGTAGCTTTATTTTTTCCGCAAATGATTCAATTTCGCACATGACAGCTTTTCTCCCACCCCATGCAAAATTGTAGCTCATCGATGGGTTATAGTGTCACATTAAGGTTACCAACTCGATGAAATAAGACGTGACAAATCAGGTTTACTAGGAGGGAATATATCATATGCTAACAACAGATTGACTGGCTAGTATTTGTTTGTGAAACCGCGATGCCCAGGGGACTGTGTATCGGGGAAGCAAGTTTCAGTGAACAATGACATTACAGAGTGTGTAAAACCTTATCAGGTTACCATAAATAAACATGCCTGACAATAAAGATGATGCGTATGGTTTCACCGAGAATCAAGGTTTATCGCTGAATTACTCGATAAAAAATCAATCAGTCAGGAATAATATGGGTGAATCGATTGGAAGCTCAACAAGCTGAGAAATGAATGCTTAATGCTTGGTGCAATAAGGTTCGGGATTCAGGTATCAAAAACACCTTGAGCGTGACCTAGTATCTACAACCGAAAGACAAAGTAACAGTCAGAAGTAAAAAGTGTAATATAATACTACAGTTTCGATTGATTTTACGAGGTGACTATGAAGGAAGTGAAGTCCTTCAATATATTTCAGCGAAATGTAAATAGTTCAATTTCACGATCAAAGGTCAAACTTAGTGATGTTTCGTATAGAGATAGTACTACGAAGTACTTATTACCAACATATTATGAGATCACGGATCAACAGCATATATATAGGATCATAATTATAAATATCTCGTGAACTGAATCGTTATATTTACAATATGCTATAGACTATAGACAATAAATTAGCACTAGGCCTGGTCTAACTGGTGATCTCTGTTCTTTTGAAAGAGGCCAATTTAGAACGAGGATGATGAGCTGATATTGGTGCAGAGGTTGACGCTGATCAACAATGATTTATGATTCAACAAGTTCCCCAGAAAAGTTAAATCAAGTCAGAAAAGCGCCAAAAGCGCCGAAACGACAGAGAAATGCGCAAAGTTTTTGCACCTCCTAAAATTTCGCAAATTTGCAATTTCGTTACAATTCTCGGAAAAACATTCGCGTAAAACATGTTACCGAATTGGGACTTTCCATGAGCCAAGCGCAATTTTAACCCCATGCGAAAATACTAGGTACAAGATTCACAATTTAACCTACTTATTTAAGGTTAAGTAAATTTAAACAAGAGAATACCTTTAGAACTAGTACCAAATCGATTATTGAAACGAGATTCTATTGGTCAAGAATTGCACTGATTTACAGCTTAACCCACATCTTTGTTGAGCCGTCCAATTGACAGACATACTTGATCGATTCTCAAGTATTTAAAGCTTTTCAAATCTCTTTCCAACTACAAGAAGTTACATTTTAGAGACCAGTCGAAATTTTATATAAAAATGACACAAGCTGACTATCCATGGTGGAAAGATTCCACTGTTTACCAGATCTGGCCTGCTTCGTATAAAGATTCCAATGGTGACGGTGTTGGTGATATCCCAGGTATTATCTCCACATTGGATCATATCAAGAACTTAGGAATCTCTGTTGTTTGGTTATCACCTCATTACGATTCTCCACAGGATGATATGGGTTATGATGTTTCCAATTATGAGGCCATCTATCACAAGTATGGTACAATGGAGGATATGGATAGATTGATTGATGAAACTCACAAGAGAGGTATGAAATTAATTTTGGATTTGGTTATCAATCATACTTCCTCTGAACATGCTTGGTTTAAAGAGTCCAGATCTTCATTGGACAATCCAAAGAGAGACTGGTATATCTGGAAGAAACCAAAATTTGATGAACAAGGTAATAGACAGCCACCAAATAACTGGCTTTCCCATTTTTCAGGATCCACATGGAACTATGATGAGGCCACTGGTGAATATTACTTGTGTCTCTTTGCGAAAACTCAACCAGATTTGAATTGGGAGAATGATGAATTGAGAGAAGCTCTTTACAAATCTGCCTTGACTTTTTGGTTTGAAAAGGGAGTTGATGGATTTAGAATCGACACTGCTGGTATGTATTCCAAAGATCAAAGTTTCGAAGATGCTCCAATTGTGTTCCCAGATCAAGAATGGCAACCATGTAATGATGCTACTACCAATGGTCCACGTATTCATGAATTCCACAAGGAGATGTTTAACAAGATCACTTCGAAATATGATGCAATGACTGTTGGTGAAGTTGGTCATTGTTCTAAAGAGGAAGCTTTGAAATATGTTTCTGGTAAGGAACAAGAAATGAATATGATGTTTCTGTTTAATGTTGTTGACGTGGGTTCAAATATAAGAGATCGATTCCGTTATAACGGATTCACATTGAAAGAGTTCAAAGATGCGGTATTTGCTCAAAGTGATTTTATTAAAGGTACAGATGCTTGGTCCACTGTCTTTATCGAAAATCATGATCAACCTCGTTGTGTCACAAGATTTGGTAACACATCAACTAGTGAATTATGGGCCAAATCTGCTAAATTATTAGCACTACTACAAACCACATTAACAGGTACTTTATACATTTATCAAGGACAAGAAATCGGTATGACAAACATTCCAAGATCTTGGGATATTAGTGAATACAAAGATATCAACACTTTGAACTATTGGGATCAATATAGGGAAAAATATCCAAATGACAAGGAAAAACATGAGAAATTGTTAGACATTATCAATCTATTAGCAAGAGACAATGCAAGATCACCAGTACAATGGGATAATTCTACCAATGCAGGATTCACCACTGGTGAACCATGGACTCGTGTTAATGATAATTATCCAGAGATTAATGTCAAAGCTCAAACTGGAAATCCAAATTCTGTACTTTCTTATTATCAAAGATCATTAAAAATTAGACAAGAATTCAAGAAATTATTCATTCATGGTGATTTCGAAATTTTGGAGTATGATAATGAAAAAACTTTTACATATTTAAAGACAAATGGTGATGAAAAGGCCTATATCGTTTTGAATTTTTCTAATGAAGATATAGCTTTTAAGCCTTTAATTAAAGGTGATTTCAAATTGATCAATTCAAATATTGATCATATCAAAGAAGATATTTTGACACCATATGAAGGAAGAGCTTATATTGTTAAATAAAGTAAAATATAGTCTAACCACTACATAGCTTCGCCATACAACATATACTACAGGGATACAAATTGTAGTTATATAATACAGTCATTAATTCGTATATGTAAACACTTTACATCAAGGTAATTCAGTGATTTGATTCGATTGATCATTGTTCATATTGGGTGGCATGGAGTAATACATTGCAAATTGTGTGAATGGTGTAAAATCATTTTTCTTCATCATTGGATCACCATTGTTGAAATCTGGTGTCATTGTTGAAGGATGAATCATTGGTTGCAGTGCAGCTGAAGAATATCCAATATTGTCCATGGCCATTGAATTCATAGGTATATGATTCATTGGTTGTGGATGTTGTTGCTGTTGTTGGACTGGTGCCATTTGATTTAAATCAGTAATATGATTTATACTCTCAGCACTTGCAACACTTCCAGCACTATTATAATCATCCAAATGATTATTTTCATCGGCATTTTCCTCTTCCAATAACATCTCAATATGATCAGATGGTTGTCTGAAAGTCAATCTTCTACTTTCAATCATGGATTCAATCTTATGGTACAAATTTGGTAATATTTGTATATCAGGTGCCCTGTGTACGACAATCATTTGGAAAATGGTATTTAATTGATCGAAAGCTCTATTGGAATCCATTTGATTCGGAGCCATCATATTGAAAGAATGAAGACAATCTGCAATTTCCAACAATTTATTACAAACACCTGGTGCACCATTTGATTCAAATGCAAAGACCGGTAAATTTGAAGTTTCCTCCAAAAAATCTTGTGCAATTTTCATGGGAAATCTAGTACTAAAGCAACTGTCTATAGGTTCATTCTTATTAATCAAGTAATTCTCACATGATATTAACCAACCTAAACTTTGAAACCAAGATTTTGAAAGCACGATATTCAATTTTTGTGAATCATTTGAAGTTCTATGCTGATGAGTCTTTTTTTCCAATTTCGATTGCATAGTAGCGATCCATTGTTTCTTATTATCAACAGATTGATTTTGGAAAAAATCCTGGAATATTGATAAATCTGCTACATCAGTGCTGCCGCTGTTACTTCTATCTCTGATTGTCAGTTTATGACCAACCTCTTGGAAAAATTGCTTTTCAGTAGCAGAAAACACTTCAACTAATTCTGTGAACCCAATCAGTAACTCTGGATATTCTTCATCTTGTAAGGAAGGTAACTCAATAGTAGGATCCAACAGCACTGGTAAGTTGTCATGGAAGCAAACATAACGTTCCGTCACCAGTAACATGTAATATATTTTCTTGCATCTATGAACTTCAGCAGACGATTTTTCCAGATATGATTTTGGATCATGAAGTCTCAACATTTGTGCCAAAGAGATGGCCTCTCTGAGGTAAACAATACCTTGCTTTTGACCCTTTTCTGTGTTCCCATAGTACATATGAAGGAAAAAACTCGAAAGAAGAGTATCAATAGAGATATCGATCTTATCATCAAACAAGAATCTCACCCTTTTAGCTTCCTTTGCGTATTCTTCAGCACCCAGGGCATTCTCTATTCTGTTGACACCATTCGAAGACTTCAAGAATTTAACCTGAACTGCTATAGTGGCACAGACTGAACAACATAGGGCATAATATGCAGCGTTTGTTTCATTCAACACAACGCGTCCATCAGGGGCAACTTGTCCGTTGTTGTCGATGATTTTGGAAATGAGATGAGCCACTGAAAGCACAGGCCATATTCCGTAATACCACGTTTGGTATAGTTGTAAATAGGGCAAAAGCCTTTCCAGAGGTATGTTGCAAGTGATCAACTCTGGAACATCGTATGAAAGCTGGGCGGGTATATTGGCACCAGGAAAGTTTGGTAAGCTAGACGCGCCGTCTCCATCTGTTTTCGACACAATCTTGTCGATGGACTCTCTAGTCTTTTGCTGTATTCTCTTGGGGCCCGACTTGTGACGGACCCTGATGTTGGTGCACTGGATCTCATGGGTTGTACAGTTTGTACACCTTCCTGACGAGCTTGTGGCCAGGTCGCAACGGACCCTTCTCACGGCACAGCCGTCACATGGCCTTGAAGAGGATCTCTTTTTGAGCTTAGGCGTGGTGTTGGGGGTTGGGCTTGATGACATTCTGATTAAACGATGGACTGTAGCTAGTTGATGGGATTTTAGTGCATATCTCAAATGAAACAAAACGGTGTAGATTATTTTATAACGGTTCTTATTGTGTTTTCAAGTGGTGCCTGGTAACGGTTCCTTACGATTTGCTATCAGATGTTGCTGATTTTATAACGAGAGTTGTAACGAGTTAAATAAGAAATATCCTGTCCAACAAAATGAAGTCATTAGATTTCCCACTTTTTGAGGTGGAACGCAAAAAGCTTCTTTTAGGAAATTTTTTTCACAGACGTTGAAAATCTTCACGAGGCTGGGGTAAAATTGCGCAAACTAAGGTACACTTATTACCTGAAACGGACTGCAACGTGCGTCAAAAATACCCCAAAATTTCCATAAGCAGCATTTTACGCAAAAAATGCCAAGAATGCTTATATAAGCATAATCTTTTCGACCTAAATATTTACCAGAAACTTGTTTTAAAAATTGGATCTTTGGCCGAGTGGTTTAAGGCGTTCGACTCAAGTTTCAAGAGACTTTAGTGCTCACAAGTACTAGTAATCGAATATCGTAAGATGCAGGAGTTCGAATCTCCTAGGATCCATTTTTTTTACTGAAAATTAGTGAAACCCGGTATGAGCACTTCACTTTACAGCATTGGACTTAATATAGTAGTTTCAACTTACTAGTATATCTTTTGCTGGTCAATCACTTTATATATAACTATCTTCTTGAAATCAGATGAGGGTTGAAGTGGTCAACGCTCCCACGCCATGGGCAACCCAATGCAAAACACAGCTATTTTATGTTCATTTCTCATCAAACGCGTCTTCTGATACCCGATATCGCGTGCTCAAACACCATCGTCTCCAGATACAGCTTTGCTTTCCATGAGGCTTCCTTTAACCATAATCCGTTCGTTCAACCATACATCAACATGGCTAATATCTGATAACGACAACTTCAACGGATTCCTAACGCTTTTCTCTTCGGATCGGGTCGACCTAACAAATTTTTCGCGGCAGCTCTTACTAAATTTTCAGATTTGAACCGTTTAGCGACAAAAGGCACGTGAAATTGGCACATATAGTACAATAATTATTACTTTACCACCACTTCAAGTCATCAGTGGGAATTATAGTGCTGTTTGAAGGGGAGAAATAATTTATTGTTGGCGAACTTATATAAATACCAAAATGTCTCGATATTTCAATTTAACGTTTCCAATCTGGTATACCTTTTGTACTCAATTGATAACAATACATCACATCTCTATACACAATGCCATCACATTTCGATACTTTACAACTTCATGCTGGTCAAGATGTTGAAAAACCTCACAATGCTAGAGCTCCACCAATCTATGCTACCACATCTTATGTCTTTAACGATTCAGAACATGGTGCTAATTTGTTTGGTTTAAAAGAATCAGGTTATATCTATTCAAGATTGATGAATCCAACTACTGATGTTTTCGAAAAGAGAATTGCAGCTTTAGAAAATGGTGCTGCTGCATTAGCTGTCTCTTCTGGTCAAGCTGCTCAATTCACAGCTATTGCCGCATTAGCTCATACAGGTGATAACATCATTTCCACTTCTTATTTATATGGTGGTACTTATAATCAATTTAAAGTTGCCTTCAAAAGATTTGGTATTGAAGCTAGATTTGTCAAAGATGGTGATGCTCCAGAAGATTTTGAAAAATTGATTGATAACAAGACTAAAGCCATTTATTTAGAATCAATTGGTAACCCAAAATATAACATTCCAGATTTTGAAGCAATTGCCGCTGTCGCTCATAAACATGGTGTTCCATTGGTTGTTGATAACACTTTCGGTGCTGGTGGTTATTTCGTTAAACCACTTGATTTTGGTGCTGATATCGTTGTTCATTCTGCTACTAAATGGATCGGCGGTCATGGTACTACTATTGCTGGTGTTGTTGTTGATGCTGGTAGATTCCCATGGGCTGATTATCCAGAAAAATTCCCACAATTCTCTGAACCTTCTGAAGGTTATCATGGATTGATTTTGAATGAAGCTTTTGGTAACTTGGCTTTCATTGGACACGCTAGAGTGGAAATCTTGAGAGATATTGGTCCAGCCATCAATCCTTTCGCTTCATTCTTGTTGATCCAAGGTTTAGAAACTTTATCATTAAGAGTGGAAAGACAAGCTGAAAACACTTTGAAATTAGCTCAACATTTAAATAAATCACCTTATGTCTCATGGGTTTCTTATCCAGGTTTAGAAAGTCATCCATATCATGAAAGTGCTAAAAAATATCTGTCCAATGGATTCGGTGCTGTCTTATCATTTGGTGTTAAACCATTAGCTGAAAAATCTGATGACGTTTTCAAAGCTTCAGGTCCACAAGTTGTTGATAATTTGAAAATTGCTTCAAACTTGGCTAACGTTGGTGATTCTAAGACTTTGGTTATTGCTCCATACTACACTACTCATCAACAATTAAGTCATGAAGAAAAAGTCGCTTCTGGTGTTTCTGAAGATTTGATTAGAGTCTCTGTTGGTACAGAATATATTGATGATATTATTAACGATTTTGAACAATCTTTTAAGACTGTTTTCCCATGAGCTGCAGAGTTTAGATCTTTCTATATAGATTAACTCGATGTGTATATTACCTAGACAATGAAAAGTTTTACATGAATTGATTCTTGTATTGTTTCTTGTATTGTTTAGATTAAAGGCGGTATTGTACATTTATATTGTAACGGGAAATTGACAACGAAAAGAATGTGAGACAGTTTATACTATTCTTGCTTTCTAAATAGTTATATACTAGCTGATTATTCAACACCCCAAACTATAGCTTGCCAAATGCATAATATTCGGCGGACCTAATTCCCCGGCTCAAATTATCAGATCATTGATCATTGATGTAAGCTGTATATAGAATCTAGATTCTGAGAAAAAAATGGACCGATTTTTTCAAAGATTTGCAATCAGCCTTAATTGACATGAAGAAGTATAAAACGAAAGGATAACCTCAATTTCGAGAGATAATCTGAAGAGATGGAGTGTAAGCATTTGCACATATGATATAAGAGCTGATCCTTCAATTCTAATTGCATATTGTTATGATCAATCTTGTTTGGATTGGAAATAGGGATATCTCATTTGATCATCATGATGGTTTAGCGAGTATAATAACCCAAAATAGAACGTTATTTTCCCAAAAGGTAATCCAAAAATATAATTGTGACCTCCATATTTTGTCAACGCCAATTATCAACTCACAAACAAGCACCTACACCATCAGTTCAACAATTTCAACTTCATCCTTATACATCCCCATATTGTGTTTCCTTTATCAAAAGTCACATGACTTTGAAGTCACATGACCCAGAATTCCCAGATTTGGCGGTTGTCCCAATGAGGAAAGATTTCAGGAGGAGAAGATAAACTTTAGCAGCCGTTGATACATTACCAAACAAAGTTCAGTTTGATCCCACATTGTGCCCCTCTAGAAGATCAATGTTGTATCTTCAAATGCAGTTATGTGTCAAGATAGCCCTGATTACATCTTTAATCCTATTATTCCATTTCATCAAACAACAGCCATTTGCCACCCCATAGATAAACACAACACGTCAAGAATCAAGATTAGTTGCCAGACACAAAGAAAATTTCTGTGGAAACTGGAAATCGCTCAGGTTTTGAAAGTTTTTTCCAAAAAATTTGCCGGGAGACTGAAAAAGTCCCACCCGAAAAAAATTACACCATTTGTCCCGAGTTGTCAACGAGATAAGAGTCTAGATGTCTGGAAGATTTATAGATCAAATATCAAAGTGGCTGGACTAGAGATTTGAATTTTGTGAGCTCAAAAAGTATAGCAGTATAGCGTCCTGAAGGAAATATTATTGGCCTCTCAAGAGGATCTGTTTCTCAATGGATACCAGAAGCAAATGAAAGTGATTTATTGCACCAGGAAATTTATTTCAAGTTTTCATCACAAGGGCCCGGGACTTTCAGCAGAAAGTTTCGTTGTTCGGTGAGTTTGATAGTCATCGACTCTTGCTGGTCATCTTTTGTGTTCTGCCTAGAATTCAACTTAGGCAGAAGATCAAATCAATCATACGCTAAAGTTGAGCTCAAGGTGAAGTCCCGGATGAGCCAATTTGATTCGTTGGTGATGTGCTCTACAGTCTATGATGGTTTGCGTTTGTCCCGGGACTAGATATATCTGACTTTTCGAACTGTCGTTGGTGATTTGTTCCGTGAGCATGATCAAATTAGGGCTAGTTAAAAATTAACTCGAGTTGTCGATTTTTCGGGTTTTACGACCTTCAAATCACATTTACCACATCAGGATTAGTTTCAATGGTAAAATTTGGGAATTAAAGTGCTCTTTTGGGGATCATAACAATAGAGTTCATCATTTCATGAGCTTTGATACTTCCCACTTCTCACACCAGCTGTTTGCTGGAAAAATCGAGGAGCACGAAGCACGATGTCCATATGACTATGAGGTGTGAGTGTGTGAGCCTACATGTCCGAAGTGAAATTTTGTAGCGGTCTCGCAGTTAAGTGAGTTGAAAGTGACCATTCAAAACGTTGAACGTTGAACAATCGTTGGACATATAGCTTAAGGTGTATAGATTTGAGACTACAATTTGATACAACGTATGTACTTTTGACTTTCAAACGTGGGGAATATATGGAGAATAGGATATACTTTCATCTGCTCGAAAGCCAACTTGTAAGTATCAATTCTGAAACAAATCTTTAGTGGATGCATCGAGAGTCAACGATATTCCAATTGCCGATATCGTTGAATTCAAAATTGAGTTTCAACGTTTATTTTCTCTCGTGCTACCGGGCCTATGACCCGCCTAGAGTGTCGCGCTCTCTCTAGCCCATCGGCCTAAAACCACGGTGCACTAGGCAGATCTTCCGCCTAAAACCCTAAAGCTCATCGCTAGCTTATAGATCTATATACCAACATGATAATTAGGGTGGAAACAACATCCAATGATAACTCTTGAGTTTCAGAAATGTTCACCAAGGCTGGAGCCTGGAATCTTGGATGTATCTCTTGTGCCCTGAAAGTTCCCTGTTGAAGTTGTATAGACCCTTGACCCTTGACTTAACATGAATGCGCTTATTTAGGCTTGACACCCTTACCAACATATGCTACTCTAAAAGCCACTCTAAAGAGTTTCGAGAGGATGAACTACTTATTGACTTTGAGATATAAATCAAATATATACATACCAAATTGAGCTCTCGGGAGCAAACATAGCATCAATTGTATTCAGTATTCACCGTAATATATTCATTATACATGACTATAAATGTAACGTGTATAAAACTTATCTATTCAATCAGTTTATCGATGACTTCTCCTAAATCGGATGAAACAAGTGTTTATTTGACTCGATTGGTTAAACGAGAGAAATGGTCTTCAGCTCGTATGAGATTCAACGTAAGGAACAATCAAAGTTCAAGACTTGTGGCTAAAATGACACCTTCAAGTTTACAAATTTTTATTGAAATGGCCTCTCATATCTCTGCTCATAAAGAAAAAGAAGGTGTAATCCCGGGAAAGGAGGACATTTGCGTGCGCAGACCGCTGATGGTTTAGATAAAGATCTTTGGAAGAATGAGAATCGTTTAGTAAGAGTAGTTTAAGAAGTGGGACCAGACAACAGAGAGGGTATAATGGGTGATTGAAACTGAATAATCGAATCTATAACTTTGATTCACCATCTTTCACTACAAAAAATCGACTTTATTGACTCTTTCAGCCCTGTTTATCGTATATGTCAAGTTTGTTGATGAAATAAGGTGCAGGGGACAAATGGTGGCAATTTCTTTTTTTCCGAGACATTTGTCCATTTTCCACTCTTTAGACCTCGAGACTACATCAAAACTCATCTTGCAAGAAACCTGGAAGCTGTATTTTTATAAATTGATTCCACATCCTCCAAATTCAACACACACCTTATTTTGATAAATAGAAGTTACTGGTAATTTGTGCCATCTTCATATTTGCCAAACATTAACAACAAAACATTATAAAGTGTTTCTTGAGGTTTTATCTATTCAATCAGCATTTTTGTCCCAAGTTTAATTATTTATTCAAGAGAAGTAAAGTCCCCTCAATGTCCTGGACGTCTACACAAGATTATAACAATCTATACAACAATAATTTATTCAATAATCAATTTAATTTGAATTCAACAACAGGTTCAAATACACCATCTTCTACAGTTTCTCATAATCAATTTGAAGTTTTAAATAGTGAAAAACGTTTACTTCAAGAGTTGAATTCTAAACTTGTTAATTCAAATTTAAATTATAATACACCTTCAACGGTTTCATCAGTATCATCAGAATCAAGTGGAACAAATTTAAATAACAAGATGGGTACACAAATTGATAATTTTTTTTCTAATGATGATAATCAAAATACATCTTCAAGATTTTGGAGTTTTAATAACCCTCAAGATTTAAACCAATTGAATCAAAAAAATTTAGGGTATCAAGATGAGCAGTTAAATCTAGGTAAAAACACTCTAGAAGAGGAAAATTTCTTAAAAAATCAATTACATCAATCTATAAACAATGACGTTTGGACCAACACCAATTATCAAACACATAACCATAATCATTTAACTACATCAAGTTCAAGTTCAAATCATTCAAATAGTGATCAAAGTCTTTTAGACTTGATGAAATTACCAGGATATAATTCAAATTTAAACAGCAATACTCAAGTTATCCCTTCTTTTAACACCCATTTACAGAATAACAATACAACAACTAATAATCAACCAAATGGGTTGAGTTATACAGCTTCCACTACACCTTTACCTTCTACACCTTTATCAGGTAAATCACCAGAACAAATGGGATTCCCAAATTTATCACAATTTCCTCAACAACAACAACAACAACAACAACAACAACAATCAGGTTCAGTGGCACCTATTCAACAGACTCAAGCACAAGTTCCATTACAACAAGCTACTCAATTTTCACAAGTTCCATTAGGATTAAATGCAGATTCAATCAATAATACTCAATTATTATTACAAAATTATCAACAACAACAAACATATTTAGAAAGTTTACAACAACAACATCAACAATTGATGCAAAATCCATTATTTATTCAACAACAAGCACAATTAGTATCTCAACAATTACAACAATTACAATTACAATTACAAATTCAAAAACAACAAATTGAATCAAATAATTTACAATTAAATTTACAAGCTCAACAAAATAAAGATTCAAATATTCCATTAACTGAAGAAAATTTAATTAAATTACAAAATAAAGATTCATTACAAGAAGGTAAATCTGAAAATTCAAATTCAAGTCAAAATGATAAAACAGGAAATGTTAATACAGAATTATACAAGACTGAATTATGTTCAACTTTTAATAAAACTGGTTCATGTCCTTATGGTAATAAATGTCAATTTGCTCATGGTGGTAATGAATTGAAAATTGTTAATCGTGGTAATAAATATAGATCTAAACCATGTGCGAATTGGTCTAAAACTGGTTCTTGCAGATATGGTAATAGATGTTGTTTCAGACATGGAGAATAGATGACATTGTCGGTATTTTAATTTGAGGATATTTTATAGATCTGTTTGGTTTTTTTCGCTTTTGAGCTATATGTTTTGCACACTTGTCGTTTGAAAAAAGGTACAGCTTTGTTAATATTATTTACCTTTTCTCATGTGAATTGTTTTCTCTTTTTTTTTATCATCTCTTATTTATTTGTTTAATGACTTATTTATATATTCAACGTGTACCAATGCTTTTTCAAGAGTTTTAATGGAAATGATTTATGGCTGTATATCGAGATCATGTAGTTGGGAATTGTGGCTTTGGTGTATAGTAAATATAATTAGTAATACAGTTGAGTATATAAATACTTGTTGAAATTTACCAGCTACAGCCTACCAGGTCAGTGTTTAATTGTTCCAATATATATCATCAATATGGTTAACTCATACAATTTAAAAGGAACAAATCTGTTTACACCAATCAAAGTAGGTGGTACCACGTTAAAGCACAGAGTCGCATTGGCTCCCTTGACAAGAGGTAGAAACACTGATCAATTTGTCCCATTGGATATCGTCAAGGAACATTATGACCAAAGATCCAAAAGAGAAGGCACCTTGATAATATCTGAAGCTACATTCATCGCTGAAAGAGCCACGGGGAATTATCAGGCACCAGGTATCTTTAACGATAAGCAGGGTTCCAAATGGCAGGAGATTATTGAACAGGTCCATAAGAACAAGTCTTTCTTCTTCTTGCAAATCTGGGCTTTAGGGTTGCAAGCTGACCCAGCTAGGTTGCAAGCCAACAATTTACAATACGTTGCACCAAGTGATGATGTTTATTACAACGAGGATGTGAAGGCAAGGGCTAAACAAGTGGGTAATGAGTCCAAGGGTCTCACAACGCAACAAGTGCAAGAATATGTTGATGATTTTGTCAGTTCTGCCCAGAGAGCCATCCAAGTTGGAGCCGATGGTGTTGAATTGCACGCGGCCAATGGGTATTTGTTGTTCCAGTTTTTGTATGACAAGTTCAACAAGAGAACCGATCAATATGGAGGCTCTGTGGAGAACAAGGCGAGATTCCTCTTGGAGATTGTGGACAAGCTAGGTAAAGCTGTTGGATATGAGAAGATTGGTATCAGATTCTCACCATACTGGTCCTCTCCTGTGGATAATTCAACCTTGTTCACTCCGGAGAGTATTTCTGTGTATGCTTATATCTTTAGTGAGCTGGAGAAGAGAAGAACCAGTGGGGATTCAGTTGCTTATATCCACATCATCGAGCCTAGACTCGAGGTCTTTGGCAACTCAAGACACTTTAACAACGATTGGGTGTATCAGATCTTTGGTGGTGTCATTGTGAGAGCCAGTGGGTACGGTCAGGACTTGGAAAAGGCTAGAAAAGACATTCAAGAGGACAATAGAACCATTATTGCCTTTGGACGCCACTTCATCGCCAACCCAGACCTGGCTGACAGATTAGAGAACGATTGGCCTTTCAACGAGTACCGCAGAGAAACCTTCTATGGGGGCAACGAAGTAGGATACACCGACTATCCTTTCTACAAGAGATGAATAAAATTGTATAGAAGTATTATATATGTGTCTTGATATGTTATCTGTGGAGATCGAAGTCCGCGCGCGTAATATCACCGTTTTAGCGGACAATCAATTAGTCACAATAAATGGATATATAAGCAGACTGTTTGCCATTGTTGACTACTCAATCTGACCAATAACCAACAACAATATGTCCTCACAGGTAACAATCCGTCAAATTAACGAAAATGACTATGATGAATGGTATAGATTATGGAAACTATACTTGAAATTTTACAAGTCTGATGTATCAGACACAATAAGCAAGTCAACTTTCCAAAGAATTCTTGATCCTAAAATCCCCATGTGGGCTGCATTTGCTGTTACTGAATCAGATAAACCAATTGGATTGGTTAATTATTTCACACATATCAATACATGGGATATTAAGGATAAACTATTGCTAAATGATTTATATGTGGATGAAGAAGCAAGAGTTAAAGGTATTGGTAGAAAATTAATGGAATCTGTATTTGATCATGCTAAGCTGCTTGATGTCTCTGAAGTTTATTGGAATACAGATAAAAACAATCATAGAGCTCAATTGCTTTACACTAAAGTTGGTAAAGAAAAGGGTAAAAATTCCTACAAGAGAGATATTTAATCAATCATATTATATTAATTCATGCTCTGAATTTTTTATTACTTGTAGCAGCTGCATCTGATTTCCCCTGTGATAATCTCCATTCATTTTGATCCTTGGTAAACTTATTAAATAATGGTACAATTTTTTCATTCTTTCTTTTAGAATTCTGTGCAGGATTTTTATTAATTTCAAAAAATTCAGGTGATGTTTCAATTAACCATTGTGGTTCAATTTGTGTAACATGAACTAAATATTCTCTTGTTGTGTTCAAAATCGAATTATAAACAACATATTGCGGTGAATTCCTCAATGAACTTGATGGATGTAAATATACTTGAGTCTCTTCTGCTAATGTCTTATAACCTTCTTGTTGATCCCTTTTAGCAATATTTTTGAAAAAACCTGAACATAATGCCTTCCTTATAGAATTTGTATTTGCACCACAACTAATTATAGGATATTTAAATCTTTTAAAAATTTGAATCAATTGATTCCTAACATCTTGAGCCCTTTTCAAACTTCTCTCTTGAATAAAATTTTCTTGACACCATTGTCTTGAATAATCATTATTTACCCATGCATTATAAACATTTAAATATGTTAAATGATCACCATGTGGATGGTGAAATCTGGCTTTCTTCTTATCAGCTAACTCTTGTTGTTGTTTAGGTCTATGGAATATATTTGGTGTTGATAATACTGCAAAAATTGTAATCATTTCATCTGAACATTTATAATGAATTGATTCAATTAAAGTTTTGGAAATTGTTGGATCTGCAGGTATATTCACTAAATTTCTACCAATTGTAGTAATTCTTGATTGATCATCAACGGCTTTTAAATAATATAATTCATTTAATGATAATAAAATTGAATCAGTAGATGGTGGATCCATAAATTGGAAATTTAATAAATCATTAATACCAATAGCTTTTAACATCAAAATAACATTACTTAAATTTTGTCTTTGAATTTCTGGTACCGTATTAGGTAACATTTCATTTTGATATGCCAACTCTGTATATAATCTAAAACATTTACCTGGTCCAGTTCTACCAGCTCTACCTGATCTTTGATTTGCCTGTGCTTGAGAAATTGGTCTAACAGTTAAAGAATCCATACCTAATTTTGGATCATATGCATTAATTTTGGAAAATCCAGGATCAATCACATAGAAAATACCATCAATAGTTAATGAAGTTTCTGCAATATTTGTAGCCAATATAACTTTTCTAGAACCTTTAGGTGTAGGTTCAAAAATCCTTGATTGGGTCTCTGATGGTAACGCAGAATAAACAGGTAATACTATAAGCTCAGGAACCGATGGTCCTAATGCTTTCATTCGTTCATTTAAAACTTGTGATGAAGTTTCAATCTCTTCTTGGCCTGTTAAAAACACTAAAATATCACCTTCAGGTTCTGAAATATGGATTTGCACAACAGAATCTAAAGCAGCAGCTAAATAATCTAATTCTGGTTCCTTTGTATATAAAATTTCCACGGGGAAAGTTCGACCAGGTATCTCCACTATAGGACAATTGTTAAAATAATTTGAAAATTTCCCAGCATCTAATGTAGCAGATGTC
This sequence comes from Hansenula lynferdii, assembly GCA_030582155.1. Taxonomy (NCBI): domain Eukaryota; kingdom Fungi; phylum Ascomycota; class Saccharomycetes; order Phaffomycetales; family Wickerhamomycetaceae; genus Hansenula; species Hansenula lynferdii. The sequence continues at coordinate 144,183 of JAKTWT010000037.1, read as the reverse complement.
ACAATAATCTTTAAATCAGAACGTCTTGAAGCTGCTTCTTTCAAAAGGGCAAAAAGTACATCTGTGGCAATTGTTCTTTCATGTGCTTCATCAAGCATAATCACAGAATATTTACTCATATCTGGATCAATAAGCGCCTCTCTTTGAAGCATACCATCAGTCATATACTTGATTTTGGTATTAGCCGATGACTTATCATCAAATCTAACAGTATACCCGACTTCTTGGCCTAATCGACTCCCTGATTCCTCCGCCACTCTCTTAGCAACAGACATTGCAGCAACACGACGTGGTTGTGTACATCCAATCACACCATTTTTTGAAAATCCATCTTCATTCAAATATTGCGTTAATTGTGTGGTTTTACCTGAACCAGTTTCACCAACTATAACAATGAATTGATTATCCGTAACGGCTTTCATTAATGTTGATCTCATACGATAAACAGGCAATGATTCTCTTTGCTCTTTCATACTTAAATTGGTTCTTTTACCATATGAAACATTTTTTTCACGTTTAGGTTGCAGTTCACCTGTCTTTTCCTCTTCAGCCTCTTGCACTTCTGTTAAAGGATCATCATTATTAGCCTTAGCGGTTTTCTCTTTAAGTTTTTCTTCACGTTTTTCTTTCATTTCTTTCAATTTCTGCTCTCTTCTCTCTTTAGCTAAAGCTGATCCACTTAGCGCTGCTCTGTTCAATGATCCTTCGGGTAATTTGACGACTTTAGCAGGTGCCAATTTTTCAGTTTCTATATTCATACCTGCTAAAAATGGGGGTACTGAATGTTTCAAATCGACATCAATTAACTCTGCACTTTGAGATCCATGATCTTCGTCATGTAGCTCATGATCTTCTTTGTCCAGATCTGGATAATCCTTTGCTGATACAGCACCCGCTGCAATAAGTTGACGAATTTCCCATCTTTCTGGAGATGTCATTCTTCTCTTGACATTAGCTGTTGTGGATACATGTAATTCTCTTCCCTTACGATCGTTGTTTTGGTATATCTGAATCGATTCACCAGAATACTGGTCAACATCCTTCATAGAGAGACCGATTCTACCATTTTCGACTTTTGTAACTTTAACATAGACCTCCTGATCCCTCTTCAGTATATCAGATGGATGTTCAATCCTGGATTTATCAATGGCTGATATATGCACAAGACCATCAACTCTTCCCCTAACACCATAAATCCTAATGAATGCACCAAAATTTGTTAGATTCACCACTCTACCGCTATAAATCTTATCTCTTTGGACTTCATCATCAACAGGTCGATCTCGGAAATTTTTCTTCTCCTCTCTATATGGACTTCTCGATCTTTGTCTTGGAGGTAATTTGATATCTCCTTCATCCTTTTTGAAATCCTTCCATTGATCCAACAAGTGTTGACCGTCATATTCCTCCTCTTTTTTGATTGTATTGTAGTCATTGGGTAGCGCTAAAACATTTCGTAGACCTGGATCCTCTTCGATCTTTGGTACTATATCATATTCCTCCTTCTTGACAGCAAGATCTTCTTTCTTAAAAGCTGATTTCAAATCCGTGTATATCTCATCTATAAAATCCGAGCCAAAGTCAGCGCCCATCTCTTCCAAAGAAGACTTGAACTCGTTAAGAGAACTAGAGTCTTGGTAAAGGCTAACAACGAAATCTGCCACTTCTTCTTCATCTGTTCCCGCGTTTTGCAATATTTTGGTCCTTACTTCTGGGAGGTTTATCTTCGTGGACATTTCACAGTCAAATGAATTGGATTTTGGTTATGAGTTCGATATATTCGATGTTTGTAATGTGAACAATATTTTGCAGTTGACAGATTTTCATTTATATTGCTTAGTCAGCAATATACTGCTTGGTTTACAAGCTGCGGAGTCAAAGACAGGTACATTTCTACAAAGATCTCTCATTCATAATTCGACAGCCTCAGGCCGGTTTATTACTTCATTATCGTACAGTATATATCTTGACCTCTCAGAAATCAACAACCCTCACACCATCTTTATCAACAACTTTGACCTGGATTTATTGTTAGTAAAAGCCTCCAAATGACTGCGCATTCGATATACATACATTTACACCTTTGAAATCAATTGGCATTCTAGTCTCAAGTTCTTTCAAACATAGTTTCAATAGTTCTAAACCTTCTTCAGTAGTAAAATCTGGTCTGTAGTGACGATCTAATAATGAAAAAGTGTAGAAAGCGGCATATCCATGAGCTGCGTATGGTAGTTCAGCTCTAGTACCTAAGTAATCTATCCAGTTTAGTGATGGTAATTCCTTTTTCTCATCGAACCCTGCAATCAACACATTAACTTGATATGGTTTCTATATGAAAGTTAATTTCAGTCTCACAAAACACAGCTTTCGCAAAGTAAATATACTCACTCTAGATCTGATAGACTTAGCCAATTCATTTCTTGTGAAGCTCGAGATGGCTTCTGGGCTCAATTCGTAATTTTCACGCATCCCATATAGTTGTATATTGGCTTGAATGTATTCGGCAAATTGCACTATATCACAAAAGTTAGTACCAAACCTTCCTAATTCACAATCAACTCCACTCACCTGTATCACCAGATTCACCTGTGAATGCCATTAGGGCATGTTTACTTAATTCCCTGGTCTTATCATCATCGGCTTTCAAAATTGAAATACCTCTAGTGGCAGCTTTTGAAGTGGCGATAATAACTGAATCTCTGACTTTAATACCTAAAATAATATCCATTGTGCCGTTGTGTTCGTACTGATTAGTCTACTATGAAGTTATCTGGCTGATTTCGATGTCCAACAACGTATCTCGAGTTCGCTTGGTTCCAATTGGAAATCAATCAACAAAGCTTTGTATCTTTAGCCATCCTTTGAATTTCTGTAGTGTTGATTCTGAATTTCTCGATCGTTTGGCCTTTGCTTTGTCACCGCTGATGTAATCATAGTGCGGAAGTTTTAATGTGTCCCCGTTTCAAAAAAGAACACAAACATTCGCGTAACCAATACGCGTCTTGAAATTATTCCAAACTGTTATGATAACATAGCTTCTTCAGTTGAGAATATTGTCAAAACTTGAACAGCAAAGACATGCCAGCTTTTCAAAATGACATGGCTGTATCTCTCCAGCAACCACCAGCTACCTCGTCTGCTTCATCGTCTCCTATCAACCCAAATATGAGCTCTAGAAACAAAGACTTGATCTCATCACCAACACGTCCAGCTTTAATACCTCTGAGCAAGAATATCGATGATAGCCAAGAGAGAGAAGACGCTGAAACAGAATTTAAGCTCATCAAGATACCTAAACCAGCTGCTGATGAGATTCCGGAACCGCAAAGCAAAACCCCATCCTCTTCAGATATGGTATATTATTATGAGAGATTACTACCATTCAGATATGTTTTCCAATGGTTGAATCATTCACCAAAGCCACAACGTGATTTTACCATGAGAGAATTTGCATACGAGTATAGATCTGGTGCATATCAACGTTATAATTCATTCACCTCTTTGGAAGAGTTCAAACAATCTGTTGTGAAGGCAAACCCTTCGAGATTCGAAGTTGGTGCTGTGTATGCGGTAAATCCAAGAGATAGAAAGACACTACCCAAAAGTTCAATGAAACCACTTGAAAAGGAGCTGGTGATTGATATTGATTTGACAGATTACGATGATATTCGTACATGTTGTTCAAAGACTCAAATTTGTACAAAATGCTGGAAATTTATCACTGTGGCTACCAAAATTATTGAACAAGCTCTTAGAGAAGATTTTGGATTCGAACATTTGGTTTGGGTATTTTCAGGTAGACGTGGTGCACATTGTTGGGTAAGTGATAAAAGAGCTAGACAATTAGAGGAACCTAAAAGAAGAGCCATTGTAGAGTATCTAGATATACTCAAAAACAAAGGTAGTAAAAGGCTAAACTTACGTCGTCCATATCATCCACATGTTGAGCGTTCATATGAGCTGTTAAAACCTGACTTTTATGATATTATATTGAAAGAACAAGATCCTTGGGCTGATGATACCAAGGCTGAAGAGCTTCTCAAGTCTCTACCAGATAAGACCTTAGTCGAAGCTCTACGTAAATTATGGAATAACTCACCGGGAAGATCAAGTGTACAAAAATGGAAAGATATTGATGAAACTGCTAAAAAAATTGCCACCAAGGTTTTCAATTTTAGAACAGTTGTGGAATCTAAACAAGATTTAGTTTTAGAGACAATGTATCCAAGATTAGATGTTGAAGTCACGCGTCAAATGATCCACTTGTTAAAATCACCATTCTGTATCCATCCAAGTACAGGTAATGTTTGTGTTCCATTCGATGCATCCGAGGTGTTTGATCCTACAAGTTCTCCAAATTTACGTCAAATTCAAAATGAGATAACCAAATGGGAAATTGAACACCAGGGTATCCCACAGGATAAAAAAATATACGATTGGGAAAAAACTTCATTGAAACCATATGTTGATATATTTGCAAAATTTGTCTCTGGTGTTGTGAAAGCTGAAATAAGTACAAAGCGTGAACGTGAAGATGATGATGAGAATCTTGAGTTTTAGAAAAATATCGTGTATATTATTTCAATATTTATTCAATGAGATGTCAATTAATAGGATAGAAAATCATTCTTGTACCCTCAATTGAAACAAGGAAGAAGGCGTAACAAATATGAGATTAAACTTTGTCTCTTCACCGAGCTAGAATTTATGTTTTTGATACTGATGGACTGATGACCCGCCTCGTGGAACCATTGAAAAATTTCAAATTCTTCACTCACAATGAACTTTCCAGAGGTGACATTCACCTCAAATTCATCAGGTGGAAAATGTAGTCTTGGAAGATAAATCAAAGTTGGCGTTCTTCCTGCATCATCGCCTTTAACTTTTAATGTATATTCACCACCAATCAAATCAAACTCAGAATCAATAAATTCGCCATGTATAGCACTAGCATACGGTCTTATTATAGATTCAATAGCTCTTAAGCCGCTGAGTTGTGGATTATTGAAGTCTTTAGCGTTTAAAAGTGATGATGATCCACCAACAGTGCCTGAATCTGAATCAAAGTCTGAGACACTCTTAGAATAGTCTTTGAAATAATCCTTTGATTGAACATCTAATCCAGATGATGGAATCCGTGAAATTGAATTGTTGTTCTGTGTATCATCTTTAGACCAGAATGTGAAATCTTCATTGTTGAATTTATCACCCCATTTGTGATTGTTACCAACACAATATACCCACCATGTGTGAGATAAATTACTGCCTTCCAAAGCGAACCCTAAAGCATCCAATGCATCTCTTTGTGATGAAAAATCGCCATCTTTGAAGGCCTTTTTGTCGTCCATGTCAAACGGCATACCAATCTCAGTAAATATTACCGGTACCTCAGACCCTATATTCTTTTTCCCTTCTAATTCCATCTCGTGTAATTGCTTTTTGAAGCTTTTTCTGATATTGTTTTCTCCAAATGTTATACTGAAAGCTGGATTGGAATATCTCCCCCTCATTATACCCAATGTATCCGCATTATACATTCTGTTCCATGTCTTGAACATAAGTGACATACCATCGTAATAATGTGCACTGTATACAGTGTTATCGTCGACCAAACTTGTACCGGCAATTTTCGGTGGAATTTCTAGTGGTGGGGATTGTATAAAGATAAATGTCTCCGGTAATATCGCTCTGATGGAATCTCTAAACCTTCTATAGAAATCAATGAAGTACGTATTGATGAAATACTCCTCATCGACAACCTTACCATTTCGATGATCCAGTTGAAAATAATCAGGTTTCAATAGACTAGTCGTTGTTGAATCCCATACACCATGCTGTTCCCAAATACATTGACCTAATTTCCAACTCTCACCTCTTTGGAATCCATAGTGTTTGTCAAATTCTGTTTCATTGAGCCATGCTGTTGTACCTTGTGGATCAATTTTTTTTGTTCCAATTTTTTTAGGACCAAAGATAGAGATTTTATATTCGTCAACTTCGGTAGCAATTCCCTCTCCTAAATTTAAAGATTGGTAAATTGTTGGACATGTGCCAACTCTCAAATTTAAGTTATCGGGTATTTTGCTAGCATCTGGGGTTCCGATGAAGCCTGGGTTTGGTTCGTTGACAGTTTCGATCCCAATTAGAGTTTTCTCCCAAAGGTACGGTGCAACTTCTTTGACTTTAGCCGCAAAATATGATATACTTTTGAAGAAATGGTCCTGTAAATAATCTTGAATGTTTACACCGTTGATGATAGCCTTTGGGGCAAAAATTTTACCAGCAAAAAAAAGGGTAAACATAGTCCCTGCCGCCAAACGCTTGTAATTTGTACTCCAGATCATCTTGGGGTAAACATCATTATTATCAGAGTCTTGATAAAAATTTTGAACAATGGCAGCTTCCGTACTTTGAAATTTTCTAGGGTCAAAACCCGCGGCATACAAAGTCCATAATGGTGCACCATCACCACCAGAAAATCTTGACCAAACGTCTTGATGTGGATCCCAGTAGACATAGATTCCACCGACTCCATCTATAATCTTGAACACCTCTATTGTGTAATCGATAAATTCTTCATCGTATTTACCAGGACCCGCATGTTCCAAGGCTTCCCAAGTGAAGATGTATCTAATACTGTTATACCCCATACTTTTGATCCTCTCAATGTGAAACTTAACTTCATCCAATGGAAAAGGTCTACCGACAAAAGACACATTATCACCATCAAAGAATAGCCCTTCATGTCCCTCCAAGGGCTTATGGGTTGGGAATGAAGGTTTAGCTGGGAACTTTGCACCAGCATCCAAGTTTATTCCTTTCAATTGTACTACTCTGTTTTGCTCATCAACAAAAGCCCCGTTGCTAATTCTTATCTTCCCCATTATCCAATTGAGCTCTACCGTATCTAAAATATCACCTGTCCTTTACCTAGCTAGCACCTAGTCACAGTATTCTGAAGCGTTATTGTTCATTAAAAATAAGGAGAATGATTAGATCAAAGCGATTGTGCCATCCAATCCAAATTCCGACTTCAGCTTATATAATCTATGCCCCGGAATTCTTTTCAATAGATAAAAAAATTTGAAAGCTCATCTCTAAATTTTCTAACATTAGTAATTCATTTATAGATCAATATTAGATATTATTAAGTCAAAGATGTCACAAGAAGAACAGCAGCATCAGGAAGACGAGTTCATTGGATTGAATGAAGTTGATGAAGTGTACGAGGGAGCCAATGAGGCAGAACCAATTAGTGAAGATGAAGACGATGTTGAAGAGATCCAAGCTGAAGGTGAAGAAGGCAATGAAGAACAAGAAATAATTGAAGATAGGATCGAAATTGATATGAGTAATAACTCGTGGGGCTATTTTGATAAACATGAAGACTCCGTTTTCACTGTTTTCGCACATCCAACTTTACCATTGATTGCTTCAGGTGGTGGTGATAACACTGTCTACCTATGGACCAGTCATTCTCAACCTCCAAAATTTGCACAACAGATTAAAGGGCACAAGGAATCGATCATCACCGGTGGTTTCACAGGTGATGGTGAATATTTGATTACCGGTGATATGGCCGGTAAGGTGATTATTCATCAAGCTATCAAAAAGGGTCAAGCATGGAAAGTATTTGGTGAATTAGAGGAAACTGAAGAAATAGTTTGGATCACTGTTCATCCAAAACAACCAGTTTTTGCCTTTGGTGGTGCTGACGGTTCTGTCTGGGTATATCAAATAACACCAAATGTTGAACAAATAATGAGTGGGTTTGCTCATCAATCAGAAAGTACGGGTGGTGTTTTCGTCAATACTGATGATTTAGATGCTTTACATTTAGTTACAATTTCCACAGATGGATCAATTGTCGGATGGAATGCTTTTACTGGTCAAGCAGAATACAAATTATCAGAAACTGCATTCAAAGGTCAAGTTATCCCATGGATCACTGTATCTCAACAACCTAACTCGAACATCCTGGCTGTCGGTTCAAACGAAGGTACATTAGCCATTATTAATATCACAAACGGTTCCGTATTGACAACTTTCAAAGTCGTGGAGTTGAAAGAAGATCAAGAGGAATTGGACGCAAGTATAGAGAGTATCTCGTGGAGTGACGGATTACCATTATTGGCTTTAGGTTTGGTCTCCGGTGCTGTTATACTATTTGATTCAAAAACGTGGAAGGAAAGACATTCTATAATTTTGGATGATGCCATCACAAAAGTAGAATTTGTCAAAGGCTCCCCATATCTAATAGGGTCTTCGATGAATGGTAGAATATATAAATGGGATGCTAGAACTGGTCAAGAACTATTTGTTGGTCTAGGTCATAATATGGGGGTTTTAGATTTCAGTGTTATTGAGAACGGTACCAAATTGATCACTGCTGGTGACGAAGGTGTCTCTTTGTTGTTCGTCACGGAGCTGTAATTGTATAACATAATATAGATTATCGACTGTGCATACTTTAGATTCGTATTATTACTGAATTTTGCGTAAACACTTCGGAAACCACAGATTACTAACCAATTCCGAAGTATGGTAGAGGCACTCCATCAACACTAATTTCTGGAATATTCTACATTGTACAGCTGGTTAAAGTTTCTAGCACATTCTATAAATTTGTAATGAGTGGCGAAAATCATGGCTCAGTAATTATAAAATGGGCTCAATTTCTCTCAATATTACTCTTATTCACTCTAACTCGTATCATCATCATCACTGAGAACTACAATTCAGACACGATAAACATCAAATCAACAAACAACATGCTTTCTTTTGACTGTGCGCCATCTTCATTCTACACACACGGTTATACCCCTGATATTTTCAGCTCTGATTTCTTCACTCCACATTATGCGCTGAACGCATATCCTCAACCAAGAAGAGTCGTGAGATCAAGATCTTATCAGCCAAAATATTATCAACGTTCTCAACACCACCAACGTCATCATGCTGGTTATGACTTGAATACTTTGTTAAGCCAATTAGTTGAAGCTGAAAAACCAGAGGTAAATTACAAGGTCTTGAGAACCAATGATGTATTCCAGATTCAAATCATTAAAGATGATACTGATTTTAAACATTACTCAGCTTCTTATAAAATCAATGGCGGTGATGCTTTAGTTCATATTGAAAGCGAAGCTGATGAATTTTCAAAAACATTAAAGTTCAGTAAGGATGAAATTGACTTGTCGAATATTTCATGGAAACAAAGAGGTAACATTTTGGCTGTCACCATTCCTAAATTCCAGCAAGAATACATTGTTACTCCAACTATCAAATTCTTCACGCAACCACAGTACGCTGCAATTCATTCCGAAAAGCCAAAAGAACATCAACGTGTTAAAGTTCCTGGATCGAGACCTGCTCCAGAAGAAGCAAGAGCTGAAACAGAAACTGAAGAATCAACTTCAAAACCAAAACCAAGAGTCATTTCAGTCCCAATTGAATATACAGATTCATCATCACAATTCAATGTCACCCCTAAATCAACAAGATCAAATTCTTTATCATCCGATACTGATTCTATAAGAACAAGATCTGAATCAGATGCGGAATTGGATCATGAAGAAGAACCAACTCACAAGTTACCAAAATTGAAAAGAAGAGTTAGTATTGAGGAAGTTGAAGATGAAAGTTTACATATGGAATGAGTTGACTCTCATGATGCAATTTGTAAATATATATAAAATATGGCATATATCATGAAATATGATGAAAGTTTACGATATTAATATTGAATTGGTAGTTTTTACATATTGTTCGCAATGATATATATGATAGATGTAGTATAAATATGCAAAACGAATTAGCTTTAGTAAATGAAAGTATCTACAATCAACTTCAATGTAAACGAATATTTTAGGTTATAATAGACACCAAATGCAATCGCACAAGATTAATGACTATATTATGAAGAGACCAAATTGATCTAATAAATAAACAAATGTTAAATTATATGTATAAGATACACCCTCCCAATTTTAAGTGAAGAATCACTAGTATAAATATAAAAAAAATAAAACAAGATATGACGAATGATAAATTAATTATGATCTATGTTTTAAATTAAGTTACCTAGTTGTTCTTCTTTTTTTCAGCGGCAACAGCAGCCATCTTGTTCAAAGCTGAACCGTATTTGAACCATTCAATTTGTTCAGAGTTATATGTGTGTGATAATGGAGTTTCCCATGGTTCACCATCTTTTGGATGTAATCTTAAAGTAACATGTTTACCTGGAGACAATTCAGTTAAACCAAGGATATCAACAGTATCGGTTGGGTTAATTCTATCATAAGCTTCTGGTTCAACGAAGTTCAATGGTAATAAACCTTGTTTTTTCAAGTTAGTTTCATGAATACGAGCAAATGATTTAGTAATAATGGCGAAACCACCTAAGAATCTTGGTTCTAAAGCAGCATGTTCTCTTGATGAACCTTCACCGAAATTCTCATCACCAATAACAACCCATTTGATACCAGCATCTCTATAATCACGAGCAGTATCTGGAACACCTTTAACATCACCAGTGTATAAGTTCTTAACGGTGTTAGCTTTGTCATTTTGAGCATTGATAGCACCAATCATATAGTTGTTAGAAATGTTTTCTAAATGACCTCTATATTTCAACCAAGGACCAGCCATTGAAATATGATCAGTAGTAGTTTTACCTTTAGCTTTAATCAAGATTGGTAAGTTTTCAGCATCTTTACCATCCCAAGCATCGAATGGAGTCAAAAATTGTAAACGGTCTGATTCTGGAGCGATTTGAACTTGAACAGATGAACGATCAGCTGGTGGAGCTTGGTAAGTGTTTTCACCTGGGTCATAACCTCTAGTTGGTAAACCATCACCATGTGGAGCTTGTAATAAAAATTCTTTACCATCGGCACCTTTTAATTTATCAGTCAATGGATTGAATCTTAAATCACCAGCAATGGCGAAAGCGGTGGTTAATTCTGGAGAAGCAACGAAAGCATGGGTATCTGGGTTACCATCATTTCTTGAAGTGAAATTTCTGTTGTATGATGAGACAATGGTGTTTTTGTCACCCTTTTTAATATCTTGTCTATCCCATTGACCAATACATGGACCACAAGCATTGGCAAGGACGATACCGCCGAATTCTTCAAAAGTTTTCAATTGACCATCTCTGGCAATGGTAGCTCTAATTTGTTCAGAACCTGGGGTAACAGTGAATAAAGATTTAGCTTTAATACCATGAGCGGCAGCATCTTTAATGATGGAAGCTGATCTAGACATATCTTCATAAGAAGAGTTAGTACAAGAACCGATTAAACCAACTCTGACATCTAATGGCCAGTCTTGTTCAACAGCAACATCTTTTAATTTAGAGATTGGAGTAGCTAAATCAGGAGTGAAAGGACCATTGATGTATGGTTCCAATGTGTTCAAATCAATTTCAATAACTTGATCATATTCAGCACCTTCATCTGCCCTCAAGAAATCTTTTTGGTATAATTGGGCAAATTTAGCAATGTCGTGACGACCAGTAGCATTTAAGTAATCAACCATGGATTTGTTGAATGGGAAAACAGATGTAGTGGCACCAATTTCAGCACCCATATTACAAATGGTACCCATTCCGGTACATGAGAAAGTGTCAACACCGTCACCGAAGTATTCAACAATTTTACCGGTACCACCTTTAACAGTAGTGATACCAGCTAATTTCAAAATAATATCTTTTGGAGAAGTCCAACCGTTCATTTTACCGGTTAATTTAACACCTAAAATCTTTGGGGCTTTCAATTCCCATGGTAAATCAGCCATAACATCAACGGCATCAGCACCACCAACACCAATGGCTAATTGACCTAAACCACCGGCATTTGGGGTATGAGAATCAGTACCAATGATTAAAGCACCTGGGAAAGCATAGTTTTCCAAGACAATTTGATGAATAATACCTGAACCTGGTTTCCAGAAACCAATGTTATATTTAGCAGTAGCAGTAGCCAAGAAATCGTAAACTTCCTTGTTGATATCAATGGCTCTTGATAAATCCTTAGCACCACCGATTTGAGCTTGAATTAAATGATCACAATGAACAGTGGTTGGAGTAGCAACTTGTGGTAAACCAGCAGACATGAATTGTAAAATAGCCATTTGAGCGGTAGCATCTTGACAAGCAACACGATCTGGTCTTAATTTCAAGTATGAGACACCTCTTTCAATTTCTTGTTCATGAGGTTTATCCAAATGACCGTACAAAACTTTTTCGGCATAAGTCAATGGTCTGTTTAATCTATTTCTAACAATTTCAACATTTTCTAAATGTTTCTTATATTGAATGAAGGAGTGGTCTTCCAACAAATTTTGACCAACTTTTGAGTCTCTGTTTATTTCAGAGGACAAAGTAGCCAAGCTACGAGCAAATCTTGGGGCCTAAGGAATGATTTGTTAGCACTTGATCTCAATTATGAAGCAACACTCAAAATTCTTGAGCCGCCGAAAACCAGCCAGTGGTGATCATGAAGCTTATCATATGTGGTTGAGCGCGATGCTTGTTTGATTGTACTCACTTTCAAAGAGTTACGAGCAGCCAACATTGTGTAATAACTTTTTGCTCTTTGAACAAGTTCTTGATTCGAGATAGCAAGATTTTAAGAAAGAGAGGAAAAGGAAGAATAGAATTCTATATATATGAAAACCATCCGACACTTGAACTTTGTTGATAGGAAATGCAGCTTATACGGTTACAGGCCTCCGGTTCACGACACAGCGCGCAAAGGTCATTCTTTTGCGTGATGAGTTGCGTTTGCACAGGGATTGGTATTGAAGTGTTATTTAGCTGGGAAAGCAAGACTAGTTGGGTGTTAAAGTGTTAAGATACTGGCATATTCATCATTAAAGTTGCCATTTTACACAAGATAAAGCTTTCATTCTTTCAATATCCATAATTTTATGGTGAAATAATCCACCAAAACCACCAGTGTAATAATCATTGATCCGGCTCTGATTGGCTGCTGGGCGCGTACTCAATCCCAGTTCCACGGGGGCTCGTTCGCGGAACCGACTTTTTTCAACCAGAAATTCCAAACAATCACTGATCCGAGCTCGGTCATTCTGATCCATTGAGCCTGAAAACATGGAGCCGCCTAATTTCTGGGTGAGCTGAGCTTGGGTTTGCTCGTTTGCTCGTCCAGTGCTTAGCCTGAGGAGCCTGTCTAGGACTCCACTGGGCCTTGTTGACCATTGTCGCGCTCCCTATTGGCTGCTGCTCGCTGTCAAGGTTGATCTGAAGTCTGAAGTTTGAACTAAACTGCCGTACCTCCCAGACGACTCACTAGAGCTTTTGACGTGGGTTTGAGAATTGAAATGTTCGGCTTGGTGGTTATTAGTTAATGCTATATCTGTGAATAACTAGTAATCCCATGATGTAGTAGTTATTGTTGTTTGACACAGCCTTGAGTATGTTGACATGTTGACTGTGCAGTGTGAACTAAAATGACACTTGATCCGGGGTTGAGGTGTAATCTTAAGGTACACTGGACCCTGTAAAATATCATGTCTATTCATGAAACGTCACTTTTGATCCGTACATTGATCTTTGAGATAATCTAAGTATTATCAATTGTTGGCGTCAACTACAGAGAGCGAACATGTAAGTTACACATTAACTAAATCACATTTATTGTTCAATATGGAATACCATTGGTCATCTTTTGGAACTTATCATACCCGGTTGTGAATACACTCTCATAACTGCTCTTTATCAAACCTTTCAAGGCACCAATGACCTCTTTATCATCTTTATGTAAAAAGAATCTATTCTTTAGATTTTTTATTGTCTTCTCACCTTTGAAACATGGTAACCCACTATCAAGCATTGGGATAACATTACCCACAATCAACTCGTAAAATGGACGAACGCTCAAGAACCCTTTGATGAATAACTCTTCGAACATCTTGAAAGCCTCAGTTTCATTTGATCCACCCATGACTTTAACCATTTCTTTGGTCAATTTAAATGGAACTGCTTCAAATTTAACACCACCTGGAACAATATCAAAACAAAACCCAAAATCAATATGCAAAATATGTCCCTTGTCATCATACATAATGTTACCATTATGTCTATCTTTGAATTGTAACAAGTATGAGATAATACTATAAGCAGCTAATGATTTAACAAAATTATTTCTTGCTTCTTCAAATTCAACAGAATTTTCATTACCAAATTTACTAATAAAATATTCATAAAGTCCATTAACAGCTTCACGACCCAACATATCTCTTGAAATGGAGTTTGGTAAAACATCGATAACACCACAGCCAGGTGCAGTAGCAGTGACTCTATATGGGAAACAATATAAGTCTAGACCCGAATTTTCCCAAATACTCTTAAATATGGAAATTAGCTGTAAAGCCAAAACATCTTGACGACAATCATCACCGACTTTAAAAATTGCACTTTGCCATTTATCGTAAGTGATCAATTCACCATTATACTCTTCTGATTTCTTGATTTTGAAAGTAGCCATGAACGGTGCCTTGGCGTGAGATTGTAATGGTTTACCAGAACTTCTATTGATATCAACAACAACACCATCTGGATTAGATGGCAAATAAACACCATCCAATACTTGAACCTTTTTCATTTCTTCATCAATCTTGATCTTCTTCTCTGCTTTGGTCTTCTTAATGTAAGGTTTCAATTTACCAGAAATATCAGTGACTTCATTGAAAAACTTAAACTCGGTTTCATAAAAGATCAAATCTTCCTGTGGGAACGCACTAATCATTTTATTCATAATGAAATCCAGTTTTGGCTTAATAGAGTCTTCAATTGTAGAATCTTCATCCTTGTAACTGTTGGCCAGCATGTTCCAAATAATTTGATGAGCAAATAATTGATCAGTCTTACCAGTCTCCACAATGAATCTACCAACATAACCTAATGGATCGTTTCTTAAACTTTGAACAATTTGTGGGACATAAAAGAATGTCAAGTTAACATCATGTGATTCTAATGATCTCATATTGAATTGAATAATAGCTGGATCTTGGAAAAATGGAGGTTGAAATAAGTTGATAGAATCAGTTGGAGAAATTGGTTTGGCTAAAACAAGATATTTTGAAGCACCGGTAATCTTCAACAAGAATGGAACACCTTCGTGATACGGTAAAACCTTGGATGGATTAGTTGCAATCAACTCAAGTAATGTTTTCTCCAATGATGGGAAACGATCCGTTAATGCAATACCCAAAATTGGTTCTTCGCTGTATGAAAATTTCAAAAGTAGAGCATCTGGTTTATGTGACTCTGCTTTGAATTCAGTTGGATGCATTGGGTTCAACCAAACCAAGATTTTGGAAATTTCATCTCTCAAGAATGTCAAACTTAACTGTTTGCGTAATGTGATTGGACCTTGAATATCTGGAGTTGTTCTCACAGATTCATAAATCTTGACCAATAAGTTTAAATCAGCTTGGATCTTCAAATTGTTACCACCATAAGGATAGTGATTTTTCTTAACAAACCACGATAGAACACTTTTAAGAATTATATTGGTTAACGGAACGGTAAAAGTAGATTGTGTTTTGGAATGAACTTGTAAAACATCAAACCCAAGCTGAATCAATTGATTTCTGATTAGTCTGGCAAATGGATGAAGACTGGCAATTTTCAAGTGTTCCAACCCAGTGACCACGGCTCTAGTGAAAATTTTCAAAAGATGATCACTTTGGTGAAGGGTACCTTGAAAATGAGATGAAAATAATTTGATAACGTGTAAATGAGTCTGTAAGTTGTTTGAAACTAATTGACTTTGATAATTAATCTTTTGCTTATCTGATGGTGAGTAAGTCATTTTAAGGAATCCTTCATCCAAAATATCATAATCTCTTGAGTATAAACCTTTACGCTTTTTGATTGACTCTTCCCACGACACTGCAATTTCAGATAACAACAAGAATGACAAGTCTTGACGTTCCTTGATAATACTCAACCAGACTGTAGTAGCAACTTTCATAGAGTCTGAAGTGAAAACATCAAATGGGATGGACACCAGCTCATAAACTAATCTAGCAGTGTCTTCATCATCCTGTCTCAAAATGAGTAAGCTTGCGATCAAGTCTAGAACGTTCAGTAATTCTTGCTCCGAAACTGGCTCACTAACCGTGATCTTTTGTTTCAACTTTCTCGTTTCATCATCTTTATTATTGCGTAAATCATCAATAGGAACAATGCTGGCCTTTTCAGCAATGTTTCTTGATCTCCAGCTGTATTGTGATAAGAACCCTGCAATAGTGTCTGGTTTTTCCAATGCGGTCGATGGGATGTTGGATAGTTCCAAATCTGTTGGTAAGATGGTACCGGCAACTTCAACTGCGAATGAAACACCAAACTCAATACTGTTCAATCTTTTAAAAACTCCAAGATCAGTAATATAAGCTTGTAACAAACTCTTCATATCTTGTGGACTCTTAGTCAGTGATAACAAAGTCCATTCTTTAGCACTTTTATGCAATTTAGCCAAAGTTGAACGCCTCCATTTATAGGAGTCAGAAATTGTTAGTTTGACTTTTGAATGTTTCAAATAAAACTCTCTTTTTGGTTCATACTTGTTGGTGTCTGAGTCAACAATGCTCTCAAACAGTAAAGTTAAAATATCCAATAAAGTGTAAAGAGATTGATGATGACATAATCCAGATGGAACTTTGCTAATGAATGTGTTTACACCTTGAAATGCTGCATCCTGTAAATCATAATTTCTATGACATGTCAGTATAAGCAATTTTGTTAGTTGCTCAGCAACAGTATCAGAGTTAAAATGTCTATTATCACCTTTTCCGGTTAATCTGATGAATTTGGAAATCACAGACATGGCTATTGACCCAATATACTTTTCAATGTTTGTTTTGACAATTGATGGATCTGAAAAATAATGTAGCACTGTAGAACAATCACCAGTATTAACTCTCAAATTTTCTAATAACGAGGTAGCAGACAAAAACATCAACTTTGAATATGACAAAGTACGCACTTCAAGTGGGTTCGAGTGTTTGATACCACCGATAATGTGCTTTTGGTCTTTGACATTATGATTCGAGGACCCTCGTCTCAAAACAGCATTCAATTCAAATGATGTTTCAGTGTGCAATCTTGGTAGTTCGGATGCTAACGGTGGTGTATTCAACGCAATAACTTCCAATTCTCTTTGATTATCTTCGGTACTTTTTGAAGATTCACTATATCCATGAACGACCAAGTTGAACCAAAAATTCTTGAATGCATTCACCAACTCAACATTATCGTTCAACTCTAACGCCTCGCGCTTTGGTAATAGAGCAGCAATCGGTTTGAAAAAGTATGAAATTTCTTTCGAAACTTCGGCAATTTCACCATGTGATCTATGGTGATCACCGTTTTGTATATCACCTCTGCTAACGACATTGTTCAACAATTCAGATAAGTAGACATTGTACAATGGGTTTTCTGGATCTTTGTACAAACTCTCAGAGATACTGGTACGTGCGCTAATAATGGCATTGATGAACTGTTTATCGCCCTTTTCAGTGGCGTTGAGAATACCACTGTCAAGCATCTTAGTCATGATCATAAATTCTTTCTTTGATAAATATGGTGCGATTCTGGAGAGACCATGTAAAATTTCATAATCAAGATGCTTGGAGACTTTCTGGAATTTTTGAGATAAAACAGTCACAGTTAAAACCACAATAGATGGGTCTTCATAGTTTTTAGCAATTTCAATGACAGAATGAATTGCATTTTTGAAAATGATTTTATCATTAATATTTGGTGTACCCAAGTTGACTGATGAAGTTGAGCCGTTTGCCCTTAATGAATGCAGTGTATTTGCCCGTGAAGGTCTTGCTGCAAAATTTGCGTCTAGAGAGTTGACAGTATGTCTAGCACTTCTCAATTTCAAGTCTCTAATGGCTGCCACAGGTACACCCTCGTTATCAACAGCCAACAAATTGACCAAGGAATAAATGGTGGTAACGATTGAGTCTTGATCTAAAGGTTTAAGACCCAAGGCAAGAGATTTTGAGATTCTCGATATGAAGCGAGCATCGTTCACTCTTGTAGATGAATTTGAAATGATCAATGGAAACGAGTTTATCAATTGACCACTAATAGATTTACCGTCTTTGTAACACAAAAGCGATCCAAGAGATATGATAACAGGAGCCAATTCTTCATCCGCAATTTCATGAGCATGAGACAATGAGTTTCTGACCAAGTTCAGAACTCTTTCAGATGAGACTAAATCAACCAATAATCCAGCGCCGATAACCTGGTAAGCTAAACTTTTAGTTGACAGAGCAAGTTTGATACGCTCATATGAAGTCATGTTGATATAAGCGCTACCTTGATCCAATTCATCGACTTGAAGTAATGAATTTTTTACCAATGCCTCTATAGTTTTCAAATTGTATGAAAATGCAGTTTTTACATTGTCCAATTGAGTACTTCTATCAGCGTCTGCATCGTAATCATCTGCAGAAGTCTGTAGTAAAGAGTCAATCAATGTTTGATCCGGTTGGATTGTATGCTGGTTTAAAATGTCATTCAATACCTTGACGCTTAGCTCTTGAACCAATCTTGAGAACAGCAGTGAACTGAACTCTTCACCATTGGCTTGATATGCCAGCAAGTAGTTGTAGTCGTGTTCATCTTCCAGACTTTCAGATCCGATTTTTTCCACTGAAGTCAAGAAGCCACCATCAATTAACAGGGTGATTTTGCCCACCCATTCCGAGTCCAATGTGACTTTTGAATTAACCAAAGCCTTGATGAAACCGATTAGACTGAAATAGCTTGATAATTTCAAATTTTGAGAGCTTTCGAAAACGGAAAGATATCTATAAAAGATAGTTTCGACTTGCCCTTTCAACTGTGGATATTTACTTAATATGTCAACATATGATTTGGTCAAAATCCTGGTAATATTTTCCCATGGTGAAGGACTTAGTTGTAAACTCAAATGGGACTTAAATTGTTGGAAAGGTGATTCGACTAAATAAGGCTCTAAAATTTCCAACAGAGCAACAGCCTGGTCAAATGATGCGACAAAAGTGGAGCTTTGAGCTAGAGCTAAAACAACTTCCAATTCTCTGTGTGTCTATTGTAAATCATAGGTTAGTTTAATGTTTGGTATGTATAAGAAAACAATGTACTCACAATTGGAACACTTGAGATGTCAGAATTACCAAGCGCCTTGGCCAATCTAGTGAAGTCTGGTGAGAATGGCAACTGCTTTGCTGCAACTCCATTTCCATTAACGGTACCATTCGCATAACCATTAGTTGCAGGTTTGGCAATGTGTGCCTTCTCGGGATGTTGAAGAGAGCACTTGGCCAGCTTGGTCAGTGCTTCCGAGCGGATGGAGCCTCTTTTGATGCTGTTGACTATTAGTACAGTTTCTTGTGGGACTAATAACTTGAAACGTACCCAAAAAAGTCCATTTTAACGATAGAAGCGATTCGAGTTTAAACTGATGGTCAAATTGATCCAATGTTTATTATCGTGTAAATGTTGGAAAAGGTTCAACTTCTCGAACGCGGATATAAATTCGCGGTGAATATTTCCTGTGAATGCTGAGATGCTGAGCACTGATATGGCTTCCCAGATTGGAGATTAGAACACATCTGAGTTTCGTGGTCAAAGACTTTATATGTGTATGTAGGTGAAAGTATCTCTACAGATTTTGGGAGTCAATCCTTGTATGATATTATACATCGGGAAAAATTTCCGAGTCACGGACAACGACTCACGTTTACCATATACCATATACTTAATGATAAACCCCCAGTTGAAAAAAAAATTAAGTACGAAAAAAAAACTAAAACGTAACAGAACACCGTGATGATAAAACCATTAGCCCAAACATGATTTGTTGTTGGAAATCTCACGAAACTCTAAGGTCTCATGAGCTTTTACCTCTAATAATACATGACAGAAATAAGATGATGAAGATGAAAATTAAACCAGAGAAATCAGATGACGAAAAGATTCATAATGAAAATATATGCAAAATTGTTTTTTTTCTTTGTCCAAGAAACAATCTATGAATAAGTTTCAATAAGAGTATCACGTAAGTTACCAGAAATAGATTCTGGTTGAGCATCTTGTAATCTGAATATACTTTCAATAACACTTAATTCTGGAGCAGTGGTGTCTAACCCAGCAACAGCTAACCAATCATTAACAACCATACCGGCACCAACGACGGAAGAACCACGGTTAACAGTACCAGCGACTAATGGAACTTGTAATAATGACGATAATTCTTCTTGGTCAGCAATGGATGTTTGAGCATGGACAATACCACCTTGGTTAGACAATGAACAGTAAGAACCAACAAGAACGTTACCTGCAATAGTTTGTCTGAAAACTTCAACACCCAAAACATCAGCAATTAATTCTTCAGTTTCACGTTCAATATCTGGATGAACCAATGCAACGTAATCGTTACAACAGATAACATTACCTAAAGCTGATAATCTTTCTTCAACCCTTTGGATTTTCACGGAGTCTGGTAAACTGTTTCTTAGATGCATTAATTCTTGATCTGTTGTTTGTGTTGGAACCAATAAACCTCTTCTGTTACCAGCTGTCATTCTACCAACGATACGGGTACCAGCGATAGTAGTGTGCACAATAGGTATAACATCACCTAATTCAGCTTCGAAAGCGGAATAAAAGTTCTCTGAACCACCAACGGCGACTAAACAATAAGAATTGGTTAATTTGGAGAAAACACCAACTTCATTAGAGTTTTCAAATTGAGTTCTTGAAGCCATTTTAGATTGAATAAATTGATTAAAGGTATCGATTAACTCTTGGTGTAACAAAACTAATAAAATTCAAATCTCTTGACCTTTGTTAAAAGACAAACGATTTGATTGATCTGGTTATAAATGGGTTATAAACTAGAAGCCTATACAGAAATTTTTTTTCCTACTACATACATAAGAAAAAATTTATGTTTGGCCATGAGGGTAACTAGTGTGTCCGGTACAATTATGACAAGTACCCGCGAATTCACATTATCTATTGTCTCTAGATTTTAGTGGCCAGTAAGTCTACTGGCTCTATAAGCTGAGATATACGATACAATGTGACTGCTCTGACTTTTCACTTCAATATCTGCCACTATTTTTAGCTGCCTCTCACCTGTGCATAGCACCCCATAGTCATTTCCAGATCTTCCGGGTGCCAGCCTAGCAATTTGATTTTCTCGCCTGGGGTTGAATTTCTATGGGGTTCTAGCGGGTTCCATCTCCTTCTAGAAATGTCTGGCTCCTTCTAGCTCCTTCTGGCTCCTTCTAGACCCACCTATTGCTAGGCTCAACAAAGAAAATCTAGAACCTTCTGCCAAATCTGAGAATACACTCGAATGATCTGGACTAAAGCCTATGATACCGAAGTGAATCAGTATTTAAACCATTGAAACACCCCAGTTTCTTTCCTTCTCGTCCAAACCAATTAATTAAAAACACAAAGAAAAGCTGTTACACAATGGACGAAACACAATTTACAGATAGAGCATTGGCAATCTTGACCGGTGCTCAAAAATTAGCTGAAGAACATGCACATCCACAAGTCTTACCGCTTCATATTCTGGCCGCCTTCTGTGCTAAGCCAGAAGATGGCTCTGCCAACTACATTCAGACGCTTCTAGAGAAAGGTCGTTTTGATTATCAAGTTTTTGAAAGACTGGTCAACAAAAATTTGGTCAGAATCCCATCTCAAAATCCAGCTCCTTCACAAATATCATTGAGTTATGGAACTAGTGAAATATTGAAGAAGTCTACCAAAATCAAAAGTCAACAAAAGGATAGCTTTGTTGGTCAGGATCATATATTGATGGCATTGATAGAAGATTCTTCTATTCAAACCATATTGAAAGAAGCTAGTATTGCTGTGGAAGGTTTGAAACAACAAATATTGCAATTAAGAGGTAATCAGAAAATCGATTCAAGAAGTGCTGATACAAACCAGGAGTTAGAGTATCTGACCAAATATGCATTGGATATGACAGAACAAGCTAGACAGGGGAAATTGGATCCTGTCATTGGTAGAGAAGAAGAGATTAGATCCACAATCAGAGTCCTAGCAAGAAGAATCAAATCAAATCCTTGTTTGATTGGTGAGCCAGGTATTGGTAAAACTGCAATCATTGAAGGTGTTGCTCAGAGAATCTTGGAAGATGATGTTCCAACCATTTTACAAGGTTGTCGTTTATTCTCATTGGATCTTGCTGCTTTAACCGCTGGTGCTAAATACAAGGGTGATTTTGAAGAAAGATTGAAAGGTGTCTTGAAGGAAATCGAACAATCCAAGATTTTAATCATCCTATTTATTGATGAAATTCACATGTTGATGGGTAACGGTAAAGATGACGCAGCTAATATCTTGAAACCGGCATTATCAAGAGGTAACTTAAAAGTTATTGGGGCCACTACAAACAATGAATACAGACAAATTGTTGAAAAAGATGGTGCTTTTGAAAGAAGATTTCAAAAAATTGATGTGAAAGAACCATCAACAAGAGAAACAGTGGCAATCTTGAGAGGTTTGCAACCAAAATATGAAATTCATCACGGTGTTAGAATCTTGGATTCTGCTTTAGTGAGTGCCTCTCAATTAGCCAAGCGTTATTTGCCATATAGAAGATTACCAGATTCTGCTTTGGATTTGGTTGATATTTCGTGTGCTGGTGTTGCAGTTGCTAGAGATTCGAAACCGGAAGAGTTGGATTCTAAAGAACGTCAATTGCAATTGATTCAAGTGGAAATCAAAGCTTTAGAGAGAGATCAAGAGGCTGATCCAACTACCAAGGAACGATTACACCAAGCTAGACAAAAAGAAGCATCAATAGAAGAGGAATTGGTACCATTAAGAACCAAATATAACGAAGAACGTCAAGGACATGAAGAATTAACAGCTGCAAAGAGAAAATTAGATGAATTAGAGACTAAAGCCTTAGATGCTGAACGTCGTCAAGATAACGCTACAGCTGCTGATCTAAGATATTTTGCCATTCCAGAAGTTAAAGAGAAAATTAATGCTTTGGAGCAGCAAGTTGCTGAAGAAGAAGCTAAACTAGGTGCTGGTTCGCTTATCCAGAATGTTGTTGATTCTGATACAATTGCTGAAACTGCTGCTAGATTAACTGGTATCCCAGTTTCCAAATTAACTCAATCTGAAAATGCTAAATTGATTGCTATGGAGAAGGAATTATCTCAAGAAGTTGTTGGTCAAAGTGAAGCTGTCAAAGCTGTTTCTAACGCTGTCAGACTTTCAAGATCAGGTTTGGCAAATCCTCATCAACCTGCTTCGTTCTTATTTTTGGGTCTTTCAGGTTCTGGTAAGACAGAATTGGCCAAGAAGTTAGCTGGATTCTTGTTCAACGATGAGCAAGCAATGATTAGAATTGATTGTTCAGAATTGATGGAAAAACATTCGGTTTCAAAATTATTAGGTACAACATCTGGTTATATTGGTTACGAAGAAGGTGGGTTGTTAACAAATCAATTACAAAGAAAACCATATTCTGTTATCTTATTCGATGAAGTGGAAAAAGCTGCACCGGAAGTCTTGACAGTCTTGTTACAATTATTAGATGATGGTAGAGTCACTTCAGGTCAAGGTAAAACAATTGATGCTTCAAACTCAATCATTATTATGACTTCCAACTTGGGTTCACAGTTCATTGTCAATCAACCACATTCCAAGATCTCCAGTGATACTAGAAACTTGGTGATGACCGCAGTAAGAGGCCATTTCAGACCTGAATTTATCAACAGAATTTCATCAATCGTGGTATTCAATAAATTATCAAGAAAAGCTATCCATAAGATTGTTTCCATCCGTCTTAAGGAAATTCAAGAACGTTTTACTGAAAATGATAAGAACTATTTGTTGGATGTATCACCTGAAGCCATCGATTTCTTAGCAAAGAATGGTTATACAGAAGATTTAGGTGCAAGACCATTGAACCATTTAATTCAAAGAGAAATTTTGAACAGATTGGCTATATTAATTTTGAAAGGTCAAATCAAGGATAAAGAAACAATTAAGGTTGAACAAAAAGGTGATGGTCTTTATGTTGTTCCAAATCATGAAACTGAAGATGACTCAATGGATGTCGATGTCGAAGAATGGAACGATTTGGATGATGAAGACGACGAATTACCAGAAGAACCTGTAGAATAGGTTTAACGTGTGGATTTTGAACAGGTTGGTTTTTGTTATTGGTTTATAAATAGTCATTTTAATAAAGTAATTTTATCAATGTAATTGAAGTTTTGTAGTATAGTATAGTGTTGATTTACTGGATATTGATCGGATCACGTTGACTACACATTAGCTGAATATAGTACCAAAAATGAAATTTGTCTCATTAATACTCCACTATAACATCATCTCACTATAGGTATCAGTCTCATCTTTGTCGGCAAGCTCATATACCAGAGCCTTCCCATCGGTATAAACCATATATAACCAAAACACCTTCGGATCAACCTTCTTAACACCAATCCCCACAACCGTCTCATAGGGACTCTGTATTTTTGGTATGAATGTCTCTTGTCTCATAGAGTGCAAACCTCTATACTTTACAAGTCTGAATATAGAGATATATCCAGTCTGTGCGGCAACAATCACAGCAGAGAGCTCTGGAATTATTCTCGTTACTGATAATCTATTTGAAAATTCCAGCTCATCATTTAAAGGAAAATCAAACAGTGTTCTTGAGGTGGCATTACATACGAGCTCATTGAGTCTGTATAATCCAATTCTTTTGGCTGTGGCGACAAATAAGAACTTATCATGGTGTTTATCCCTCGGTATCTCATTCGAAGTTTGCTCGTATGGTAGTTTTGTGTATGCTCTTTCCACTCTAAAGACCTTATCAGTAAACTTATTCAAGTTCACATCATCACGGTCTGATTGACCGCCAAACGTGTCCACTTGAATATCTTCATACCAGGCACCACCACCCAAATCTGACGTTATAATGTGATTGGACATCAGATCTAGCGTTTTTGAATACTTAATGATGGTCTCCGGGTCAATATACTCTTTACTCCCCAAGTCTTGTGCTGAATTGACCTCCTTGAAATATTGATCATTAACATAATTGACAATCCAAACATCTTCCTGCAAAAGTGCTCTATTCAGCACTTTGCACTGGCCCTGGCATTTTGGAATCGGTAGTTCATGAAATTGCACAGTATCTATTGATACAGAATATGCCTCCTTGATTGGTCTTGGTGTATCTTGATCGTCCAGCTCCAAAGCCATCTCAAATTCCATTGTTATCAATTCTCCTGAGATGGATACACACGCGACTATGATAGTGTCTGGATTTATATTTGAGAAATCAGTACTGATAATTGAAACATCTGGAACGTTGTGAATAACTTGAGGAGATTTGTGAAAGTATACGTTCTTGTCTTTGAGATAAAACAATGTGACGGTCTCACTATTATCCGATGTGACGACTATATTCTCGCTTGTGTCTATCCCCCACACCGAAGCTGATAGTTTGAGTGTATAAATAGGTACCTTTTGTGATTTGTTTATGAAAACATCTTCAATGTCGTAAATCAACACTCTGCCATCATCAATTGCACAACTCAAAACAGTATTACCTTCAAGTTCGGACACTTTGAGATAGTTTATAGTATGAGGAAGGACTGACCATGTAGCTGCTTGTCTATCTCTTCGACTTGTGAAATTTGGTCTAGTATCGAATGATTCGGTAAACCTCTCGTTCTTATAAACTAGTATATTCGATTGTGAGGCAACAAACAGCAAGTTTTCGTGATTTTCAACCAAATTATTCTTGAATTTCATTGAATCAAACAAGTCAATTTCGAATTGGTGTATCTTCTTCAAGTGTAATGCATCTTCGTATCCAATTTCATCTGGTGTTTCCATTCTTCTCCTCTTGTGCACATCAAACGTTTCATAAGCATTCATGATATTTCTGTCAACTTCAACATTACTGCACGATGATATGGACTGTAAGTCCCTTGAATATGTGACAGCTTTCTCGGGACTCAGCTTGAAAAGGTCGTAAAACTTATTGGGGTCGTCCCTTCTTTGATCTGTTCTAGATGCTTTGATCTTTTTCAGCTGCAAATATTTTTCGAAACTCTCATACCTTTTCACCCTGTCCTCAGTAATTTCCTCAGACCCGTCTTTGATCTTAAGCTCCTCTACTGACTCACCACCTCCCGGTCCTTCTGGGAAAAGATGGTCATGGTGTAAATCTCTTGAAAGTGTTAAATTCTCTTGCGGCATTGATGTATGAAGGAATTGAGTCAGAAAAGCTTTTTCAACTGGTTTTGAGGTACTGTATTTAAGCTGTTCCTTAATCTGCTCCCTCAAGTTCTTAAAACTGAATCGTTGCAATGGAACTTCTCTGTATTATCATGAGAATTATAAAGTTATATAGTTCATGCGCGAAACATTTTGGGACGGGGAGCAAACCCCATCAAACTACACGAAACTTTGACGCAAAAAAGAACTAAACCTCTCAAAAATCTATATTACTATTGTACACTCGTGAACTATGTAAATCCCGGTAATTATTGTTGTAGAGACTTCTCTATCTCGTCAAACTTGCCGCTGGCGAATTTCTCTAAGGCAACGGCATCCTCGTAGACACTGGAACCTTCCTCATTATAGAATTTGGCATTCGTGAAAATCTTATTCACTGCATCCTTAAAACTATCTAAAGTTTTAATTTTACCAGATTTGATGTTCTTTCTGATGGACTCAATTGATACTGGTTGCTGTATTAATTGGTAGTAATCCGGGTATAGCTTCTTGGATGGTAAGTCGATGAAATATTCACTGTAGAGATGATCATCTTCTTTATCCTTCAATTCCTTTATTTCATCCAATAATTTGTAAGCCGGTTCAGTTAATTCAGAGCCTGCCTTTTTAGCTTTCTTGGTGACAACCTCTTCCTCAGCGTCACCATTTTCGAAATCTGAAGCATCGTCATCCTGTTGCTCTTTGAAACTTGCACTTACTCTCGATCTCTTTGGACGACGAGGAGTGTCAGCTGGTTCTGGTGATTCAGTCACACTTTCCAAGCCAGGCCGACTCTTGTTTCTTCTCTCCTGTGTGAGCCTCTTACGTTCAATGGCAGCTTCAACGGTATCATCATCATTGTCCATGGCTAGTAACCATTGTTCTTCTGTCAAACCATCGTCGTAATAAACACGTTTCTTTTCTCTGGTACGACCCAAATCAGCTTCTTCCTCCACAAAATGTTGAGCAATATCTTCAGTGAATATACTAGGTAATTCACCTTCTGTAATGAGTCTTTCTTTATAACCGTTGTTTTGTCTTTGAGCGATTGTTTCCTGGGTAATTCTATCCAAATCCATCTTACCAAAAAGTTCTTTTTCTTCTTCACTTCTGGCCAAGATGTCATTTAACTCATCATCGTCAAGCTCCTGTTTCTCATCATCATCTCTTGAACCTTCGTTTTCAAGTAGTTGTTTCAAAAATTGTTCTTGCTCTTCAGCAGTAGACTTGTTATCGAATTTACCAGCTTGAATAACTTTACCATCAATCTCCAATTTTTGCAAAGCTCTTTCAACAATGACTTCTTCAACGGTATCAGATGTAACCAATCTTAGAATTCTAACCTCATTCTTTTGTCCAATTCTATGAGCACGATCTTGAGCTTGCAAATCTTGATGAGGATTCCAATCAGAATCAAAAATAATAACAGTATCTGCTGTTTGTAAATTTAGACCTAAACCACCAGCTCTTGTTGATAACAAAAAACAAAAGTATTCTGATTGTGGGTCATTGAATACCTTCAACATACCAGTACGGTCGTCAGCCTTCGTACTACCATCTAATCTTAAGTATTTCAATTCTCTTTGTCTCAAAAAATCCTCCATAATATCCATAACTTGTGTCATTTGAAAGAACATTAAAACTCTGTGGCCACTTTTTTTGAATTTTGGTAAAATTCTATCTAATAATTCGAACTTACCGGCGGTTCTCCATAATAAATCTGAAGACTCTCTTGTTGGATTGATGACATTTTCAACTTCTTCAAAAACAAATGGATGGTTACAAATCTTTCTCAATTGCATAATCTTATTGTTCAACCCTTTGATACCAGATTTTGTTGCACCTGTTGCACCTGCACCTAAAAACAATGCATTGTGTTTCAACATTTGTTGATATAAAGCGAATTGAAGACCAGATAGTTTACATTTGACAACTTTTTCAACTTTATCTGGAAGATCCTTTTCCACTTCTTTCTTCAAACGACGTAGCAAGAATGGTCTCAAGACTTTATGCAATCTTCTAATAACCAATAATGTTTCTTCTTCTGATAATTCCATCTTTTCTTGACCACCTGTGTTAGCAAAAGGAGTATTAAACCATTCGTCAAAAGTCTTAACAGAATTGAAAACTTTTGGAAGAACGAAATTCAACAAGGCCCATAATTCTGGTAAATTGTTTTGAAGTGGGGTACCAGTTAAAATCAAACGGTTTTTCGTATGATAGTAATGACTCAATGTGGATGATAATTTGGACTGTGCATTTTTCATACGGTGACCTTCATCAATGATCATATGGACCCACTTTAGCTTAGATAATGTTGGACGGTCCTTAATAATGTATTCGTAAGTTGTTAATAGAACATTGAAGTTACCGCTTCTCACATCATATTGTAAATCTTTACGTTGGTTAGGTGTACCTTTGTAAACAATTGTTTTTAATGAAGGTGCCCATTTTTCAAATTCTAAAGTCCAATTTGTGATCGTTGATAACGGAACAATGACTAAGTAAGGACCAGGTTGCTTTTTAATTTCAATCAAGTACGTAATCAAAGACAAAGTTTGGATAGTTTTACCCAACCCCATTTCATCTGCCAAAATACCATTCAAATGGTTATTGTATAAGGATACCATCCATTGTAAACCTTTAATTTGGTATTCTTTCAATTGACCACCTACCAAAATAGAAGGCTGTTTAACAACTTCTTCTTTGACTTTGTGAGCAACCTCGTAATAATCGATTTTTTCTCTATCTTCATCGGTGATCTCTTCAGGAAGAACTTCACCATTAGACAGTTTATGCTCAGTTTGTTGCTGCTGAACAGCTTGCGCCAAAGAGTCCAAAAACTGATTTGTTTGTCCCAAAAGATGTGTGATTCTGGTATCTTTGGTTTGGTCCAATAATTTAAGATACGCTTCTTCGTCATTGGATTTCAAAGCTTGCAAACGTTGTTTAGCTGTCTTTTCTAATTTCTTACTCTCATCCTTTTCAATTTGTGCATGAAGTTGAGAAATTGATCTTGCAAATTGCTGTCTTTTGGAAAAAGTTTCAACACGCTCGCTAATAATATTGTTTGCTTTAACGACAACAGACTGTATTTTTTGAATGTGACGAGCGTGTTCAATTCTTTGCTTCTCTAATTCTTGCTGCCTTTCCAATTCTTCAGCCAATTTTGCAGTTTGCTTTGAGACTACTTTCGGTCTAATATGTAATGACCTTTGAGCTGAAAGAGTTATTGGATGAGATCTCAAGTGCTCCTCGGTTGTATGAGCTTTTGCCCCTATAGAGAATAAAAGATTTTGTCTAAGTGACTTTTGTTTGGTGAGTAATCTCAATGATTTGAGTTCAACTAAAGCCTTGATTTTCAATTCATCTGCTTTCTCTGGTAAGTCATCAGGTGATTGCAATGATAACTCGTCATGTCTGAAAGTACCCAAATTTGAAGGTAGTTTTTCCAATTCATTGATTCTTGAAGAAATTTTGGAGCTTATTAGTCTTTCTGAGTTCTGATTACCAGCAGCTGCTAACTGTTGATCTTTTTGTGGATTGGTAAATTCATCTTTGATTCCCAAGTTTTTGACTCTCTCTGTGAAGTTCAGCGATTTTTCAATAGGATAATCGAATGATGGCTCTAAAGCTTCCTTTGCTGATGGAGTTTGCAATTTTTCTTGCAAAGTCTGTGGAAGATCAATATCCCTTGATAACAATTGTAAAGACAACAAATGATCGCGTAGCACGTCTTGATTATATTCAATTTTTCTCTTTGGTGCTTCCCTCAACTTGTGTAGTCGTGTTTTGTACTTCTCTTGTGATTGACTAACTTTATATAAAACTTTTTCAATTGCATGCTCCTCTTCTGGATTATTGTTGAAAGTATGAAGGGATCTATATCTCAATATAAGTAGTTCCAATTCATGTCTTGATTTTGGAAAAGGAATCGCCAAATTAAATTTGGGCACATCGTTGCCACCGTTTGTAATATGGTAGCTCGGTGTTGAATCTCCATTCAAATGACCATTGGATGGTTCCGGTGTGGATTGTAAAGACATCTCGTAAGTATCCGATGACTTGAAGAACCTTTCTGTTGATTTTGGAATTAACCGCGTAATTTCAGATTCTGTGTTTCCAAAATTTGAGCTGGTCTCTGCAAATGTGTTGATTCTCCTAAATCCACCTTACTGTACCTAAACCTTCTATTGGGCTTTTATTGGAAATTGTAATTCGAACTCTCGTTGATTTTGGTTGAAAAATGTTGCAGTAACCACACGAGTCTCAACTATACGTAGATCACTTGATTGAACAAGACAGGGAGACGGTCGATATTTCAATGTCAGCACTCTGTTCTACCACCTATTTCCCGGGTTCAATATATTGTCGAGTGGCACGAGGAACTGGGAAGTTTCAAATGTCGAAGTCTTGGTCCAAACTCGATTTTAAGAGCGTTGATTTCGGATTTGAGTATTTGGTGTTTTCTGGTTTTCATGGTTGTTGATGTTTTCAGCTTTTGTCAATTTTGTTTTTCGTCAAGAAAAAAAAATTCGCGCGCTCGCTTATGTAATATGAATGAGCAGTCTTACTCAAAAAGATTCTTTAATCTCTACAATTATTTTAGGGACTCGAAAACAAAATGTATTAAATTGATAATTGAGCCTCAGAAGCCTCAGAAATCTCCTTTTCATCAGCTTCATATTCTTCCTTTTCATCAGATTGTTCCTTCTTGAAAGTATATTCCTCAGAACGAAGAACGAAGAAATCCACGTCAACTTTAGCCAGCTTAACAGTATTTGCCAAATACTTCATACTCAATGAAGTCTTCAACGCCGGTGCAAGTGACTTCAGTTCTATCTCTGCTGCTTTTGGGATAATCATGTGTGCCTCTGGATGGATTATATATCTGTCGCCTTCTATCCAATTAAATTGAGGGTTCTTGATATGGGTTTTCCATTTTAAAATTGGCCAAATAGTCTCTTCAAGATCCACTCTGGTGGCACCTTGGATACAATCTTCAATCAGTATGGCATTGAATTCATAACTGTTTGAAACGTGATGATCGGTGACTGGTTTTTTCAACACTTTAACAGTTTCTTTTAAATGCTGTTCATAAACTTCTAATGATTTTGACAGAGACAATGGTGATGTTATCGTATTTGAACGTTTCATCAAAAACACATTTCTTGATGGTTCAGGATCCTGTGACTCACTAAAAAGATTATAAGCCTCCGCTATTTCGTGAACAAACTCACGTTGTTCTCTTCTCATTGGCTTGAAATGATAGGTTGAGTCATCAGATCTCACGAATTTCTTAACCGCATCTTCCACGGTTGAACACCATTTCATTTGTAACTTGTAAGTTTTCAAAGTTTTGGGGGTATATGGCAAATTTTCGACCCGTATTTTAGGTTCAGATGGTGATGTTGGTAATCCAAATGCAGCTTGTATCTGTTCATGTCTTTCCTGGACGACACATGAAACTTCACAATCTAATAAAGTATCAACACAACTTTCCTTCATTGGGCCTGCACCACATGGAACTTGCTTTTTGATTCTTCCACATTTACAGGTCAACTTTACCAATTGATTACAGAGTGTTGAGTCTTGACATCTTGAAGGAAAATGACATGCTGATTTATCCACGTGTGAACAATACTTTTTCTTCTTACCACAGATTGAGCGACAGGTACATTCACCATCATGACAACTCTCGATACAATGATGTTGACATGGAAGTAATTTACCACACTTTTCAGCGCAATAAGCATCTGTCTGATAACACATGGCCTTGACTTTTGTTTTACCGCAATTACACAATCTTTCCACTGTTTTGGTACATCTTGGGCATGAAACATCGTCTGGATGACAATTATGAGGCATTTGAGAATGACCACAGGGTAGCTCTCTTATACATTGAGAATGACATTGTGGTAGCTCTGTACCACACCTAATTGGAGCCATCAAAACTGTTTGGCCACAATGACATATCAAATCATCATTTGATGATTCAAGGCATGGTGGACATGGTCCAGTGTGACAAGTTTGTTGACAAGCATGATCTGGATTCCCACACGACAGCTTCTTGTTACATCTTTGCAAACAGATATGAGAAGCTTCAATGTTGAAAGTTTCATCATCTCTATTGTTTCGATTGCTAGTTGCCAGTGTGTTTCTCCTTATACCCTTTTTCCTTAGTCTTTCTCTAGTTAAAGCCGCTTGTTCATCAACGCAACATATCTTATTACACCGATGACGACGACATGATAACAATGAAGTACATTTTCTTGCACAGGTTGGATTTGAATGAGTCAAAAATTTACATGGCACGACATATTGATTGAAGCCACACTGACATTTAGATTTGATCACTTCATAACACGGCGAACATTGACCTTCATGACATACCCATTTACAGGTATGACCACAAGGTAATTTTTTACCACATATTTTATCACATGTAGATATTGGATCAGTACAGCTCTCTCTATTGACTCCTGCATTAACATCTTCTATAGATGTTTGACCGCACGGACAGTGCTTAATTATATCAGGACTCAGAGGACAATGAACAGCCTTGCGTCTAGCGCTTTCACAGGGTCTAAGTTCTGAATGTAAGCCACAATCGTAAGTGACTTCTGACTGTAAAGAACACTGGAAATTACCAATCCAATTATCTGCTATTTCCACTCCAAAACTTTTTTTCGGGCTCTTTGAATGGCACTTGATACTATCAGTTGTTTTACCACAATAACATTTGGCCTCTATGAATTCATCACATTTACCACATAACCCATCATGACAAATCTTTCCACACTTGTGAATTTCACAAGGTAGTAATTCCTCACAAACGTCTTCACATTGCCAACCGTCAAGGTATGGTGTTAAAACACATGGCCATTGGTTTTCATGATTCCCGCAACGACATTTCATGATTGGCCCTAGCGCATTACATGCTGCATGAGGACCTGGGTGACATGGTAAGGAACATTTATGGATACATCCATCTAGTGGGACACCGCAAGTTTGACCACAACTTCCGGGATTCAATGGATTTCTTTGTGGATGTAATGTTTTCTTGCACCAACATTTGTGTTGGAATTTTTGCTTTGTATGTTTAGTGTTACAAGCCGGACATTTCCAATTCCCATCAGGATCAGTTGAAGAGCCCTTCTTGGACCATCTTTCGATACATGATAGATGATAAACTCTTGAACAGTCACCACAGGACCAGAACTTGTCTGTTGGCCCTGTCTCACAAGTACAAATTAAACAGATGTATGTTTCGTCTTTGATCTCGTTCAAAATGGTAGTAGCCAGATCGTAGTCTTCCTCTAAAGCGTCTTCGTCACTTGAATCAGTGTCTTGTGAGTCTGTTGAAAAGTCCGAATCTTCTTGCAGATCAGGTTCTTGTTCCCTCTCTGAAGGAGTTTCTGGGCTTGTTCTTGTTACCACTGATGCCTGGTCTATAATAGCTTCATCCTTTGAGCCACTCGCGGGTATTCGTTCCATGTTTCAGCTGTTTGCCACTGGTTTTCGTATAAAAAAGCGGCAAACTCTTTTGATAAGAATTAAATTTCTAATATATTTTTCTTATGAAGCAAAACATCAAGACACCACCCGCGAAAATGTATCGAACTTAACAAGTAAGGGAAAGAAGCTTTTGCTTCACTTTTACCTAGCAGTCAGCTGTGAAAGAGAATCAGAATAAGTACATTGTTCAACATGAGAGCCACAAGCTTGAGACTAGCAACAGATCCATTTGCCAAAAGGTGAGTATCACTGAGCTGGGATAGAGTTGTGAAGATACTAACCCCATTGAAAGGGAAGCATGGAGGTATCAAGGTCAGTTCACGAGATACAACAGATTTAAGAATGTTTGGCCAGGGTTTTTCTGGGGTGTTGGTGCCTTCGTGGTTGTCTCCACGGTGGAGAGCATATTCTTCTCGTCAGATAGTCATCATACAGAAGAGGAGCATCATTGAAGAAAAGTAAACTCTTAAACCAACTACTGAGTCATCGATTGAAGGACATACTCCGCTATTTATTATACTACATTATTTATTGTTGTCTTTGGGCAACCACTATTATTTATTAAAGGACGCTTGAGTCGTTAACACGTTTTGTAGTTCAATTTGGGTCTGTCTTATAGTTCAACATGGGTTTAGGAGAGGTGGTCAATGACATGGCCCATCGGTCATGATCACACTTTGTCTCTGCTTTCCAAGCTCGACGAATCTTTCTTTAACTTTGTATTTGGTGGCCAATGTTTTGTCCAGACACGAGATCAAGCACATCTCATATCTCATCTCATCTCTCGTCTCTGCAAGATCGACCAATGTAGCAAGTGAACAAGCCCAAGACACAAAAGTCCCATTATTAAAAACAATTACAACCACTCACTATTGCTCCAATCCTCCATCCTTTAAGCTTAAACCTCTGTTAACCATTTTTCACCCAGTGTAATTGCAAATCGCGGCTTGGCCTGTCAAACGATAACCGTTATTTGTGTGGTGCGATCTAATCAGAAATTATTTCACCTTTGAACATGTGGAAAAATTATTCAGCAGCGGAAATGAAGGCAAACAATTTGAGCCTCTCTTGAGTCATAAAGCTTGAAAGTCGATTCCATCACAGTGTCCTGAGCCCTTAACTTCGTTTCAGCACTATCCATATCCCTCAGTGTAACAGAGACCAGTATCAGCAGTCTAGACAAGACCCGATATTGAGAGAGAGAAAAACATGTCTACAACTGCTATTGCTGAAGATACAAACGTACCATTAGAACTCGCCTTTTTCGGTGAGTTCCAAGATTTAGTTCCTTCTAGGCCAGTCGACCACTTGGGTAAATCTGACTTGACGTTTGAAGGTAGATTACCAGAACCTGGGTTAGTGATCTTGGAAGATGGTGGTGCAGTTGGATGTGGTGGTAAAGTATGGGTTGCAGGTGAATTGTTATCCAAATATTTACTAGACAAGGGATTACACAATAAGAAGAAAGTGATTGAAATCGGAAGTGGGACGGGCCTGGTTGGATTGACTCTTGGGTTAAGTCAAAAACGTGATGATGATGTGAAAATTTACATCACAGATATTGAGTGAGTTACCATCATATATATTGAGAAGAAAAGTTGCCCTAACTAACAGCAAATAAGCGATCTAATCCCTTTGATGCAGGAGAATATCTTGATAAATAAACTGGAAAATACCGTTATGGCGGAATCATTACCATGGTGGGTATACCATTCCAATCTCTGTCAAGATCCCGACTAACAATAAACCACAGGGGTGAAGAACTACCAATTTTTGCTAAAGAAGATGTTGACGTTGTTTTAGCCGCTGATTGCGTATATTTTGAGAAAGCCTTCCCATTGTTGGAAAAAACACTTATAGATCTAGCACAAAAGGACACATTAGTACTAATGTCCTACAAGAAGAGAAGAAAAGCTGATTCAAAATTCTTCAGAAAGATTAGAAAAACTTTTGATATCATTGATGTAACAGATTTTGATGATTATCAAATGTACATCAAACAAGGTGTACATCTTTTCCAACTAGTTAAAAAATAAATTTATACTAGCTACAAATGACATGATCGTATATACATAATGCTTTATTCTTTCGTATTGCTTCTATTTACTTTCACCAGCCCAGGCAGCATCAGGACTAACATTTCTAGCTTCAATAATCTGTGTAGCTTCCACGGCATCGTCTCTCCATTTATTAATAACAGCTTGTTCTTGTTCAACACCATATTCAAACGCACCAGTGTTATAACCAGCACCAAACATTTCATTTTGCTCCTTGGCAACTTGTTCTTGAATTTGTTGTTGTATTCTAGCCTTGTAAAATTCAAATCTTGCGGTATCATAGGCTTGGGTTACACTTACACCTTCACCGTGGTTCAAAAGATATAGGGTTCTTTGTACCACACTTTCACCATCAAGAGGCTTATTCAATTGTCTTATACTGGACCAATCTTGGTTCTTGATATCATCACCAGAGTTTTCCAATAGAATTTTTGGTCTAGCTAATTCCCATGGATGTTGTTCAAAGAATAAACTTCTCAATTCATCCTCCACAAACCTCAGTTTTGGAATGTTGTATATATCTTTCTTCACTGCATTGTCTCTGGTTTCATAGATCTTCCCGTTTTTAGACACTTTCGTTTTTCTCCCGCTGTCTGCATTTGAACTTTTAGATTGGTCGCCAAATTTTGGTTGACGTACAAAATTCTTTATTGGTGGTGTTTGACCAACAACATTGTACCACGCTGGTTGCTTCTGTAGAAGGCCGGCTCTTAGGTACTCAGAGGTCTTCTCTAGCACATTCACGGCTTTAGTTTGAGGCTTCATCTCGTAGCACCTTTAACTATCCCACAAATTTTAACTAAATACTAAGCTTTGATTTGGCTATAGATTTTTCAAGTTTTTTCAACATCTTTTCCAAACCCGCGATTTTCTATTTTCTGATTATGTCATAACTTATGTCAGCACCTCCAGATTTTAACACCATTTAACAATAGACAATATACCTTCCAACTTGTGTTTAAAGATGGTATTGAAGGCTACATGACTGATATTGGAGGTAGACTACTGGAGATATTGAGCCGGTCATCTCAATTCAATTCATTGGCACACTTATCGTTACACACTGGCTTAAAGAACAGATTGCCTAGCTTCATCAAAAAGCTACCAATATCTCAGAACCAAATACAAACAAAACAAGAGCGTATGAAAGAATCTAGGTACTTAAGTGATAAAAAATCTTATGTCCATTTGCTTCGTGAGATTTATCCACTGAACGGTCAAGTTATTCATAAGAATCTTTATGATGCCTATTGTGCTCTGCCTTCCCCACAACCTCTTCACATCCAACCGCAACACTTTGAATATCTATTATGCCAATACCAAAAATCAAATGGTAGTATGAAGGGTCAAAATATATCATCATTTACAAACATAATATCTGATATGACGCATTGTGGTATGAAATTGTCTATAAAAGAGATAAACAACTATTTATATCTAAGCAACTACAACAAGGAAATTGATCGAGAAGAAGTACTTGATGTCTATACCCAGGTTATAGAAATGGGTAACTATGATATAAGTACACTCAACAGCTTTTTGAAATTTGGATTAGCCATTGATGATTTTACATTCATGTCTAAAATTATTGATGATATAAGACAAAACGAATTACAATTTGATAGAATGACTTATGAGATGTTGATGAAATATTCTGGTCAATCGGGTGATATTGGGAGATGTACCGTTTTATTTGAATTGTTTTTGAATGAAGGCTTTGTCATTGATGTTTCAATCGTGAACATGGTAATATCTATTTTGTTGAAAAATGATAGATTGAACGATGCATCCTCAATTACTGATATATTATTTCGCAATGCCAAAGAAACTCCTGAGAAAATATCCGTTGAGGGACACTCACATCAAAGACGTCAAAATCTTCAAGAGCTTACGTATCTTGACCACCTGAAAATTCAAAATGGTGATGAATTATTATTTATCCCATCACCAAATCTTCACACATTCTCTCCGTTTTTAATGCACTACTTGGAAGTTGAACATTTCGATACATCAAAAATTTTCAAATACCTAGAGCAGCTCAATGACTTACAGATCCAAATTCCCAAAAGTGTCTATATACAAATATTTACTAGCTTCAAAAATCAAAACGTCAAAGATTTGGAATATTTGAAATTCATCTTAAATTTTATGATCAATGAGAGAAACATCAAATTTGATGGTGATCTATTCGACTCCATAATTGAATCTTTCTTAAAGCATTCCTCTTATCAAAACAGACTTGTTAATGGGATTGAGAACCAATGGAATCAACTCAAAGAAGAAATACGATATTCATCGAATACTACACGCAGTGCAGAAATTGAAGAGTTCAGTATTGATGCTATTAACAAACTACTAATGTTTTACTAGTGGTGCTTGACCTATTTATTATTTTATGTGTCCGTATATACCTCTATTTATTCACATGACAGCTGTCTTAAGTCGCTTAAGAAGCAGCATCACTTATTTATTTAATGTCAAATAATAATGTAAAGTGGAGCTTATACATTGGCGTCCGTACTGGGAAAGGTTAGGGTTCGCGGATTAAAATTGTGCTTTCTGAAAGCAAAAACGAACATCAACCTCAACAAGAACGACATCAACAGCTGTTCGAAAGTTTGAGAGAATCAGCTATCATTAACTCACAATGGTGTGTATCATATTCTGCTTAGTCTGAACTCATGTATTAACTGAGGCTCGCATAGTCCGCTCTATTCAATTTTTCAGCTTTGATACAGGTGATACTACTCTTGATCTGTTCATGTACATATATTCACACAAACTGGCCAAGTCTGCTAGATCGTAATCATCATGGGTGAGTATGATTATAAACTAGATAAAGGTTGCGTAAACTAACAGCTACAGTCCTCTTGGTGTTTTTTGGAAATGCGCTAGAGTCGGGGAGAGAGCTAGTCCTTATGTTTCATTGGCTTTAATCTATATGGCCATAAATCAACTGCGTTCATAGGACAAATGATTTGAAATGAAAGAAAAGGAAATTAGTAAAGTGCTGGACTCTGAAATTCAATACCGGGTTGATATCCATGTAATTGCAATGTCAAATAGTCAAATATTGAATTGGGTCAAATAATACGCGTGGATCGCGTTATAAAAGTTTGTATAAGTGGTTGGGCAATCACTTAGCTTCAGTATTTTTTTGTTAATAGATATATGTTTTATTGGGTTATGTTTGTTCGTTGGGAATGATGGTGTAGAGTGTAGAGAGGGCGTGTCTTTCAAATGGAAATCATTGAAACTTTCGATTCGGCCTGAAATAAAACAAGAAAAAGGTTTGGTGAGCATTATCATCTCTATACTCTTGCTCCCAATCTGTCAAGCATCTAGAATCAGGTTCTAAAGTTAGATCTTCCATAATAGGATCATGATATACCCTGATATTGCAATAGTCGAAAGATATGCGTTAAAGAAAGTTCAGCATCTGGACTTTCAATGAGTAATTAACATAATTTATCGTAAACGCTGGCTAGAGCCTACATCCTTCAGTAGCTTTTCTTGTCAAGTACCCAAAGATTTACAATTATATACCTTCTCACCATCCAATGTCAGGTACAATCTTATTTTTTGTCATTTGTGTTCTCGCTAAATTTCGATAGATCTGCGGTCAATAGCCAGCTCTAGCTCATCTTTAGATCATTCGATCGCAAGCTTGGGTGAACACTGAATTGTAGTCTGGACAGATCAATGACATGTTTCAACTTTCCAATTGATACCAATTTGTCCTCCAGGCAGTTGTTTGAAACTTGAAACAGATCTTCATCAAACGAAACAGCGGAGTTGACTAGAAGTTGATTATCATAATAATATTTTGTTCCAATGGTCAACCCTGGTAGCATATCTGAGCTTTCAAGCGATCGTAATTTTTACCAGTACAGCAGCAGCGCTAATATCGCAAACAAAAGGAATATTGAAAAAAGAGGATATATATCCCAACTGAGCAATAAGAAAGACATATATACATACCTTGAGAGTCCAAAGTACATGCCCCCCCTCTACCAGTCCATTAATTTCCAGAAAATAGCATATGTCTGATGGGTTAAATAGACATTACTTTGCATCGGAAACTTGAAAGCTATGTACGAGGCTTCCATAATCGTGTAACTGTAATTCGTCTACAGTGTTCCTGGGATTCTACAACCTCGTCCTCGGGCCAATGTTAATCCTAGATACATCTATGGACAAGCAAGCTGTGTGCGATTACATATCTCGTACACTGCTCGTAGAATTCGATTTTAAGAACTGTGCTTATGTGGTAGGGACTATTATAAGTGGTACAACAGTTCTCTGCTTGTAAAACACGCCCGCTGGTATGCCAGTATACAAACAAGAGATATCCAGCTGGTGTTTCATGTAAATGTGGAATTGTTGACGGTGCTTTGTCTCCTACAATCAATTTATATCAAAGCCTGAATTGAGCACTCATAACTTCTGAAGTAAGTTTGTCTAAACCAGTACACAAAGATAATAGATTTAACCACGCGCTCGATGACGCCTCATCGAGTGACAGCTGTCAACTGACAAGTCGCCAGTCAAACCTTATTCTGAGCCTGTGCTCTTACCGTATCTCTCAGAGATCTCTGCCTAATTTGTCGTGGAACACTGGAATCCCTACCCCTAGGCTCCCGCAGTGCCAGTTAATGTGTTTCCCGCCAACATTCAATTGTCTTTAGATTATGGGGCTAAAAAGAATTGATATGCCGAAACCTAGACATGCCATGCTTGACACTGGACACTGGACAGGCAATAGACAAGATTAGTTTCATACAACACCGTAAATTCGGTCCAAACCTAGCTTCATTTGGAAAAGAAAAGTAATTACTCCACTCAGGAACCTAGCTACTAACTAATTGTTGGGTTAATATGTAGCAAGTCAATCTAAATCTATAAACTTACTTCGCAATCACCTAGCTATATTCAAAAGATGGTTTTTATCACTTGTTATAAATTATGGGTCGATATTTACTGTTAAGCTATAATGATGTATTATTCATAAAATTTATTATAACTGGCCTTATTAATTGACATGGATATAATGGTATTGCACACGTTCAACCCTCTAAAACACATCTGCGGCCGGCCGTTTAAAATATTAATACGCCGGCCACCGTATTCTCCACCCTTCAAGTTGGTTCTTAACCAACAATTAATTTCTGTTCCTCTCAGAATTCCGATGTTATTATTAAGAGCGACTTTAATGTCTAGGAGTTCCCTTCTTTTTGTATATATTTACATGTAACAGCTTTGATCCCACTGTAATTGCAATATAGTCCGCACACAAACGGAATTGGGGTGCGTGGTAGTAACGACATGAAATATGGAAAATAACGACGTCGCAACTCTTGAACTTTCACACAGATTACGGATCTATATTCATTTTCAAGCTTATTAAGTGGAGCTCTTCGATAACAATTCATCAATTACCATATGCTCTTTGTATGTAATAATAAAGCGGAGGTCTGAGAATTAGTAAACCGCCTACAGCAAATGATCCATCAAAATAAGGTTTTACAAACAACTGAAGTCCGACAGTTTATGTATACCTTAATTAGCCATCGAATTGCCGGTGTATATACTGTATCACATTGACAAGACAAGAACGTTCAATATCATTTATTGATGGTTTGCTTAATTAGCTACTATCTCGATATTCACTAAACTCATGACCGCCGATGAAGATCCCTTATTGCCATGAATTTAGCATTTCAATTTGCATATATGATATTCAAGTGCGTTTCAGTCAAAGTTTTGGCTTGGTCGAGTTTGGAATTGTGAGAGTGTCTTAAAAGTCCGCCTAACTAGGCGTTTCGATATCAAGTTCGACATTGTAGACTGCCGGCCAAATTGATAGTAGGCTACACTTTTATTATTGAGGCCCTTGAATAGCAACCGCTCATCAAAAGAATGTTTCATGGCTGTCAGCTCACCCATGGGGGAGGATATATCAGGACTCCATCTCAAACGCACGTAGATGTTAGCATATCGGTTTTGATTTGCGATTTCATCAAAGCTACACTGGCGCCTTGGGCCCAGGCTCCAGGCTCCAGCTTCTTGTTTCTACCGACCAGTAGTGCTCATTGCGCTGGGACTTGGGATAACAAAGCTGTTTGATCAATTGGCCACGTCCAAATTTCATAATTTATGTGGTGTTGGTGCTACTATGCATAAAGTTTGACAGCTGGTTTTCAACACTCAAGTGCAGTGCTAGATTATAAAGTTCGAGAACTATTATTGTACAATTACACAAGATTAGACTTTTTTACAATCTATTACTAGCTGTACTACAGCATTCTTAATCTGGGCACTAATTCGTTACACTGTTCCGCCTAAGTTTTGCCACTCTTCAGGCATTTATTTGACTAAGGTCTGAGCTTGACGGGTGATTAAATTTCCGTCCATGACCAGAATTCCCTTGTGTCGTGCGTTGGGAAATGTCTAACCTATCAAACTTACGATTCGAGTTCGATCACCGATTCAAAGTCAGGCGAAAAACGCGGGTTCATGTACAGTGGTGTGAAGTATTTTCATGACAGGCAGAAATCACCGAGAATTAGGAGAAGCTAAGAAAATGTTGTACAAATAACATCAAAGAACTGTTGATTTACACCCTATGTAGGAGCATTTCCCAGTTACAAAGGTGGATACAGTAGTGTGAGACATTTGATACCGAAAGGAATTTAGGTCACTCCGTTTCAATTGAGTTACAGATATGGATATCCTCATATGGTTCAACGAGTGAGCAAGCTTTTAGTTCCGGGTCTATAGGAATTTCGACAATTGTTTTTTGATTAATGCAAAGACAGGCAAAAGGGAACAGGAACAACTGACATGGTTCATGGTTGAAATTTGAATACCATACTTGATAAGAATGTACGTATGTATGGACCATGTTT
Organism: Hansenula lynferdii; assembly: GCA_030582155.1. Taxonomy (NCBI): domain Eukaryota; kingdom Fungi; phylum Ascomycota; class Saccharomycetes; order Phaffomycetales; family Wickerhamomycetaceae; genus Hansenula; species Hansenula lynferdii. The sequence continues at coordinate 101,368 of JAKTWT010000037.1, read as the reverse complement.
CCATCTTCAATAAAGTTGGTAGAAAGATGTACCGTGGGTAAAAAAATTGACAAGGTTTGCCGAATCGAGTAAAAAAAATGGCAGGCTTCAAACTTGACAGATACCCAATTTCTAATTCTGAAACATGCGATTTGGGCTTTTGCGCAGCTTTTTGCGATCGTAAATTAGTAAACTCCATGGCCACAAATTTGCGTTACACAGTTGACCTTGGCAGTTTGTATCGTTGAATCTTGACAATGCAGCCATCATCAATTGGACTACAAGCTGAAAAAATAATCCGATACCCTTTCCATTAAACCCCATCAAATAAATAAATAAACAGAACATTATACAAAGCAAAATCATAAAACTGATAGCAAATCTTAGTGAATATATAATGAAGCATAATATGCAAATAATACACTTGTAACTCTTAAAAAGTCATTGCAATGTTTTGATCATTCTCTTTCAATTTTTTCAAGATGTTGATCTTACGTCTTCTAGCGTTGATAAACCAGTTATCCAATTGTTGTATAGTTAATCTCGTCTTCATGAGTAGTTCATATTTTTCTCTTGAATTTGGATAAGGTCTATCCAAATGTTCACTTAACCAATTAAGCAATATTAAAGTGGTTTGTCTTGGTAAGTTTTGTCTCTTTTTTCTTGAATTTAATTTATCTTTACCAGAATCGCTAGCTGGAGATGAAGATTCTGAACGAGTTTCAATCATTTGAGCATGATAATTATATGGTACTCCTATTTGGGTTGGTGCACCTTGTTGATAATGTGTAGGTTGAAGAGAATATTGAGCAGGTTGGTGATGTTGTTGTGTAGGAAATTGGTGAATTTGTTGTGGATTGTGATGATAATGAGGAATCAGATTTGGTGGTGTTTGTTGGCGTAAATGTTGGTCTGGTGTATGAGCTATTGGTGAGATTGGATTTGAATATGGCGATTGGTAACCATTAGGCTGTGGTTGATATAATGGTTGTTGTGGTTGTGGTTGCGATTGTATTTGTAGTTGTGGTTGTGGAGCCTGTTGAACAACTGGTACTGTAGCCGATCTCACTGGAGTTTGTTGAGGTGATGTGGACTTCAATAACTCTCTAATTGGAGGTAATGTGAATTGCGGTGTTGATGATACATGTGTGTTGTTGAAGCTTGTGAAGCTTGGTTGTTGAGGTTTCAAATGGTAACTTGTAGGAGTTGGTAACATTATAGATGGTTTCTCAAAGTGTTGGGTAGTCATATTAGCAGATGTTAGATGTTGTAGAGACGTATATTAACAAATTGCAGCTGATTGTTTTAATGAATGGGAAATGTGTAGCCAGATATTAATGTATTGTCCTTTCGAACTTTTATAACGTTATCAAATTTTATTGTTTGTTTAGGAACAGCCATTGGGAAACTGCGGCATTTGTCACACTTATATATGAAACCAAGTCCTCAAGTCGTACTTACATTCATGTTGGAAGACCGATAAATTTAGCCATCAACTTTAATAATTAAAATTTAAAAAAAAAAAATAGCGGAAGTTGGCTACAAGCCTACATCTGAGTTTCTGCATGACGATTTGTCCCTGGTAACAATACACTTCAGTGACAGTTGTCTGTGCATTTTTGAAAACCCGCTTAAAAAATGGACAAAATTTCTCGATAGATCTAGACCACTCGGGACAAACAACCAAAAGGGAATAGAATCCGAATCAGATTCAAATCAGATCTTCATGAAACAAATACTAGTTTAAAGTCTGAAGGATGGTTGCTAAGCTTACCATAAGTTTGGCTATTCAATAAGGCGACCATTTCTTTATTGTATTATTCAAGCTACATACTAGCTATTGCCATGTAATTTGGATTCGATCAGGATTTTATCTGGGCTGCTGCTTCAAGCCACCAGCTTGACACGTACTGAACTTGTGCTGCCTCCTAGTGGGACGGATTGAAGCGGATACACTATACAGAGTTCCGTTTTATTTTGGGTAGGTCCCGACTCCCGTGTGATCTTTTCGCCAGGCAGCAAGTGCAGTCCAAAATTTTGGCCGCTGCGCTAGGCCTTGTTCTCTGCCCTTAGCTGTAAAATGCAGCTACGTGACATGATTCCCCCGAGCACACAAATTTTCAGGCTCAGATTCAGGCTTCAGCTACAGTTCGCGTTAACGATTAGTCATGGGGGTATTGGTTATTTTGGACGTGCATAAATAATTCATCTGCTCAGGAGTTTAGCATGTGTCCCAATTTCAAGAACGCGACCTTGACAAGCGGAGCTGTAATAGGGTACGTATGACAACTTTTCACTCTGAATATCTGAAGACTGAAAGCATCGGTTTGGAAACCAATTGTATGAGATGCCGCGCTCCAGCCTCCAGCTTCAAAGTTCAGCCTTTTCAACCCAGGGTGAACACTGAATGGGGCAGGTAAGCTAATAGCAATTGAAGTATAATGAAGAAGTTCATATCACCTGTTTTTATGGAGCTCAACAATTCAAGTAGGTAAACGATATATGCAGTCGTAGTATTTGAAACCTATTTCGATCAAACAGCAGCGTATATATCAAGTCAAAATGGAATAAATACCCATCAGTACGTATTCCACGGTACAATATGGTTGCAAATTGCAAAAATGCTTAGCCGTTTACAGTTCTAGAGATAAGCACATGTGAAATCTCAAAATAACAGCTGGGCCCTGGCTCGGTAACGATACCTGATCGAGCATTTACTTTGAAATGTCGAGCCGTCGAGCCAATATTATTTACTAGTACAACGGTATGTTATATATTACTGTCATACTGAAACCGGCAAAATCAAGTTAAATTAGTATGAAATCTGGAGATCTATTGAGCCATTTTGTAGTGAACCGAATGTGCTTTACACAGGGCCTTGCTTCAAGCACCAAGCTCCAAGCTGTTGCAACTTGTAAAGCACATTGCGGGTTTTTTGTGCATATACATTGGACATGACTCGAGAGTCGAATACAGAGGACACAAAATTACTGTTCGAGTAGTTATACGCTGAAACAGGGTTTTCAAGATCAGCAACTATACAATACAAACTTTTCTCTCCCGCCTTTTATTGACTGAAAGCCTTGAACCATTTGAGGGCATTGATTGGCAGCTGATCTTGTTCTTGAGTAGCATTTAGAGAATACAAGCTTTATCGAATCTCTATACCCACTCAGCTCATTACCCACTCATACAGAACTCGAGAATCCAATCAGAAGACTAACCTCATCCACTGACGAGAAACTAGTAAGTAGTAGCTATTGACAACAATGCTAACTTCTAAGAGTCTATGGGAATTCTTCAACCTTTCTCCCACATATGTACAAGTTACAACTCCCAAATTCTTCGTTACAAAGATCTTTACCAGCTTGAATTGCACTGTTGCAACTTGCATTTACATTCTTCCCTTTCCAAACTTGACGCAAGGTTTCTCGTAAAACGCTTGTCCCAAAACTGCACCTCTTCATGCAGCTTTCAAAATTAGGTTTCGGAGCTTACCATAAAAAATTATGACAGCTCTCCTTCAGCGAAAAACTGGCGTTCGGGATTCTGGAAGCTGCAGAAGATCACATCCTGAGGAAAACGGAAGTATCGCAGTGCTCACTGCTCAGGCCTCACTGCTCAGGGGCCAGATTTTGTACCCTCAAAAACTACATGGGTCCAGATTTTAGATCCCAGTGATGACAAGAGAATTCACATCTTCATACTACTTCGAATTTCATACCCTCAGCCTTCAGGTACTAGTACGTATAAGTTATAACTTTACGACCGCAATTTCTCAAGAGTTTACTTGGGGATTGGGGAAATGGGGATAATTTTAAACAAAGCATTCCATTGCAAGTAATTCATGTTCCCTAGTAATTCATGTTCCCTTCAAGTTTCCACAACTCGAATCTTACGATATGATATTATTTAGTCAACCGCTTAACGCCCACAACGTGTGTAATGTTTAAAGTTGATTCCCCCGAAGCGCAAGCTCCTTAATTCAATAGAGATCTAAACCCTATACTACTACCGGGTCTCCAAGATGTATTATTTTACTCTTGTAATACGAAAGCTTGAATCTTTCTCTTAATTTCTGGTATCAACTCTAGCATCTTCAAGTATCGTTTGCACAGCGTAAAGAATTTGTCAAGAAAAACAATCGCAGATGGAATTTTAGGTGCCGGGGTTACAATATCTCGGGCTTGTATAATTCAAGGCTCTTACAATTATTCGAGTCCTTCCCTTGATAGCAAATGGACTCGTCTGACCATGTGTGTGTATTACTGGTTTTCGAAAATTAGATTAACCTAGCTATGCAGTACATGATACTACGTTCCATGATCAAATCTGAAAGCTCATACTGAGTATAAAAATTAACTTACATCGACCAGTAATCTGCTGTATATTATCAAAATTCATTATTATTTTCAAATCCTCTCTTCAAAAAATAATATTGGACTCGTATCCATGAAAACAAGTCCACATTTGACAACATAATATCCTTCTATTCACGACGTACCGGTTTAATTAGTAAATTTCACGGGGTCAAATTTAGTATCTGGCTGTTGACTGTTGAATCTGTGAAAATGTATTTTTCACACTTGTAATATACTTGTGCTGAAATTCAAAATCAAATCTCATAGTTTCTTCCTTAAATTAGTTGTGACTTTGTGACTATCAAATCATCGGAAAAGTCATAATTGGGGGGTAAAGGCTCACATTTGGCGCCGCAAAGGCCCCTTCTAGAATCTCTTTTTGTCCCACGGCCTAAAAGTCCACATTTTATCGATTCTATTCTATATGGTTACCGCTCAACTTCCAATGGTGATTGTTCTTTTTGCATCTTTGGCATATTCAATTAAAAACCATGCCATATCTGTTTACGAACGAACAAGAGGGCTTGAAAATTCAGCCGTTCTGTCTGATCAGTCTGCCATTTTAACTCCAATCAGTTTGGTTCGAAACTATAACAGCCATTCATCCCATTCATTGGAGGTTGTTCGTTTCGACTCACAGCTTGTGAGTCATCAACAGCTCTAGTATCAAGTATCTTGGTTAGATATATCATCGACTGTCTCCGTCTACTACTGTGCGCTGTCCAGTTTGGGATTTCCCGCAAACCGATCTGATCTGAATCCTAGTCCTGACGATCTGACCGAGCCTCAAAAACCAATGTGTCAACCGGTAGTATGAACTTTAAAAAGCTTACAAACAACGGAAGCTTCTGAACGCTTTCCGATTTAATATGTAAAGACTTTCAAGTAATAGGCTGATGAATAATCTACCCTAATTTTGTGGAGTTCGTAAGTTTATTCCAAAAAAATGATTACAGACACTAATTTCTAAACCCCAATATAGCTTATAGATGGTTCTTGGGGTCTGATCAAAGTCTGATTGCAAGATTTGCATGCGATCCGAGCTTTACTTTACCATGGGATCAATGATAATCATATGATCCAGATTCCCTATACTATTTTGATTTCAGCTTGCTCATAGCTACAACCTGGTTTAACTCATGAATTTCTCAATATAGTTCATTTTTCTTCTCTGAAATTACCTATCTGATATCTCATTTGGTGAGATTGCGCTCATCCCGTACCTTGTCCCGATGTTTGATTGACATACACCATTCGAACAGTTTTCAAGGGTCAAGCTGAAGAGCGTTCAAATATAAGCTATATTCCGTTTCTTTTCACGGTCCGAGCTGAACTGGGGGGTTTAAACTTTATAACGATCAAAGTTGAATGTTAAACAAATTAGCAATATTCGAGTTTCTTGCTTACTAAGTTTTAAGTTGGTGCCACAAAATCTCGTACTACATTGCATGGGCTTACATATCTTACTAAGCTACAAGCCAATCTAGTGACTTTGAATACCTTTAACTCTTTTAATAATTAGATGATATATTGAAACTACAATCATAATCTTATTTTCTCAAGTTTACATATAGACACTTTTTTGAACCGATTTGAGCACTCTTGAAAAATTTTCGATCGAGTAATTACTAATTGGAAATTAAAATAAAATTTACTAGATATATATATAAACTTTTTGAAATTGATTTTTTTCGAAATTTTTGGCAAAAGAATACCCTCAAAAACAAGCTTCAAATAAGCAGAAAAATCAAAGTAGCCAAAATATATAGTAAAACTTTATAGCTGTCTCCTTAAGTGCTGTTATATTTGGCTGTTAAGAAATTAGTAAGACTCCTGATCGATGTTACATAAGCAGTCTTTTCTCGCCCGAGTTAGAAATATTTCGAAGTGAAGCAGTATAAGCAAAGATATGATAACCTTAAGTATCAAGTTTATAAGAATAAGCTGTAAGGAAGTAAAGGCTACCAGTTATGCGTGTAAATTGTAGACAGTGAACTCTCTACCAATTTGATGCTCAAAATGCACAAATATCGTCAATGGTGCCGATTTTGAGAAATTCTGAGATAAGCCAAAAAGACAAGCTAAAATTCCTAACGTACGCAGGATGCTTAGCTGCAATTCTACATCAGAACCACATATTTGAAGACAAAAGGACCATGTATCATCTTCATAGATATATGAGTTACTTAACAAAATCCAGACTCCAGACCGAGTTTTACATCTGGAATCTGTATAGTAAATTAGTAATTCGCAATGCTACGTAGCGAGTATGTACTATTATGCGTGACCGTTTGGAAAAAAAACTTTTATTGCTGCAAGAAGTAACAATTGACATGTCCGCAACTTTTTACGTCAAGAAAATTCACGGGTTAACTTTTCATACATACACTTTGTACTTTGCACACTACATTAAATACCAAGATGACAGCTTCAAGACTGGAAAAGGGGCGCTTCAGTTGGGTATGCATTATTTCTTTGGGATTTGGTGATTGGTGAATTGGGTACATATTTGAACACCATCTGGTATAACTTTAGAAAGGTGCACTGTTAATTGATTTTAGGCTTCAAAGTGAGACAACAAATCAACGGCATTAGCGGGAAATTTGCCCCAGTATAGGAGGCGTTGTTGCGTTCAAGACAGATCGTCAACACAAGAGTAAAACGTAAAACTGTACGTCCGAAACTTGCTTCTTGTGAAATTGGGAGATCTAATTTGAAAAGATCCAAGAAGTCTTTGAAGCTTTGAAGTTTGCACTAAAGTTGTTACTTGAAACATGTATGAAAATTTGCATCGGTTTTGACTTTTGACGTCCTAAATCCTAGATCACTATATATGGTATAAATAATAAAGCGGATGGTGGACGGAACCAGAAGCCCAATTCACCAAGGACCAAGGAACCAGATTCCAATGTCCATAATCACATTTATTTACATCAACCGTTTATGCCTGCCTATACCTTCGATCGGAAATGCGACAAACTTGAAACTGGTGAGTAGATGTATAGCGGTTAATGAGAAGTCAGACAATTGAAGATAACAACATTCATATGGTTCGATCAACGTTGAGCTATTTGGTTTATCGACACTACCCTTTCAATTTAACCTCGGCATAACTGAAAGTGACAGCTTCTAGGGAATCAAGCTGTGAGTTAACAGACCTGGTTTTTGACAGTACGGAAATTGAAAGCCTGAAGAAGAACCTCGAAATCCATCTTTCAAAATGTCCACGTCTTGATTCATCATTAATCGATACTTGATGTATCTCTACTACTAATGTTATGTTATGAAGTTGAGCCAAGGTTTTCATCAATTTTGATCCCTGATATTCTTGAAGAAAGTTGCCAGTAGTACGTGTATAATTTATCTTGAACTATCGACTAGAATGTCTCTATGTCTCTATTCACCTTCATAATATTGAAATCTGCCTAGGAATCAACATATCTACTTTATTGCGACCTGGGGTCTCCTTGAGACAGTTTTAGACTAGTCAATTTATGTTGAGCTATCTAGTGCTGGCAGCTGCGCGCAGTAATAGTTTCACCTGTCCTAAATTAATTGGTTTCTTGTAACTTTCCACTGTCCAGCACTTGTCAATTAACACCGTCGGTTTTCATACGGACTAACATGTACGCTTGAATATCGATCCATAATTTTACGATAAGTAATGGACCAAAAACCAAAAACTTCGTCTAAAAACAAAAATATGTATGTACATATGTAGTACACCAAAGTGTGACACTTGACGCAAGCTGTAGCTGTGATTAATAAACGTAATAAAATAACTTTGAGTCCATCGACTTGTCTATTATTTCGAATCCAGTTGAAATCATGGGCTTTCAAAATTCAAGATCTATATGGATTGTTGTGGGAATCAAAGACATTATTATATAAAGGGCTCTACAAATTCAATAACATGGAAGTAAAAGAGGCTAAGATGATGACTCTTCTTTCAGTTCCGTTATGATGTTGATGTAACCATGTCTTCAAAGCTCAAAAGTCGAGTTGACCTTCATGTTATCGCGGGCGCCACAATAAAATTGAAAGTCGTCTGGACTCTGGAGATTACAATAATAATATTTGGCCAGTTTGTTGTAATTTATGACTAAACAATTACCATAAACAGCTCAGAGAACATCATGATAAAAGATATATCTCGAGTGGCAATCATTGGTGGTGGACCAGTTGGACTGGCAACAGCTAAAGCTCTGGGGTTTGAAGATTTCTCAATTGTTGATCTATTCGAGAGGAAAGATACCGTTGGGGGGCTTTGGAATTATGAAGGTAATAAAGAGGGATTACATCCAAGTGTACCAAGCACAAGTCACAAGGATCCAGAGTATGCTCACGACGTTGAGATACAAGGCCATGAGACTCCAAGTCCAATGTACAAGCATTTGGAAACAAATTTAATGAAGGAGATTATGCAATACAAAGATTTTCCCTTCCCTGATGAGTGTGAGGTTTATCCTTCGAGATATGATGTTTTCAAGTATGTTCAAACTTATGCTAAGACCATCCCTGAGAAAGTTTCAATCCATGTAAATGCGGATGTTTCAAGACTCGAGAAGATTGGTGAAATTTGGGAAGTTTCAGTCACCATAAACAAGGCAGAAATAGAAACGAGACGTTATGATGCTGTGGTATTAGCCAATGGTCATTTCAATCAACCATATGTCCCAGATGTGAGAGGTATAAAACAATGGGGGAAAAAATTCCCAGGATCAATTACTCATGCTAAGTATTATGATGATCCAGTGAATTATCAAGATAAAAATGTTATTGTCGTGGGTAATTCCTCTTCAGGGTTAGACATCGCAACACAAATAACCACTACGGCAAGGAAAGTTTATAATTCCGTTAAAACTGCATCAGATATAACAAATGTTAGTTCAGATGCCATTGAAGAAATTGATGAGTTAGTTGAATTTGATGCGGAGAACAAGATCATAAAGACGCAGAACGGGAAGCAGATCAAAGACGTTGATGTTGTGTTATATTGTACCGGATACCTATATAAATTCCCATTTTTGAAGTCATATCTTGAAGGTGATGATGCCCTAGTCACAGATGGGAAACGAGTGAGAAGACTTTATAAGCAATTGTTTTACATTCCAGATCCTAGTCTCGTCACTATGGGGCTACCAATGAATGTTATAGTTATGCCATTTGCCGAATGTCAAGCTGCGTTTGTTGCTAGAGGATTATCAGGCAGATTACAATTCCCATCCAAAGAGGAACAAAGGCTTGAAGAATTGAAAAGAGTCGAGATAAAGAGCGATGGTAAAGAGTTTCACCTTTTCCCACCACCTGAAGATTCAAATTATTGTAAAGAACTGCAAAGAATCATTGATGATCAAGGATTGAAAGAAGGATTTGAAGGACTGATATGGGATGATTCGAAAGTTGAGTTGAGAAAGAAAGTCAAGCCTACGAAAGATGCTCGTTATACCAAGATCCTAGAGCACACTAATCATCTACGCTCTTTAGGTGAACCATTCACATTACTTCGAGGATAGATACACACTAAATAAACGTTAGATCTTGTCGGATGTAAAAGTAAGCCCAGTCGGCTAATTGAGCTCAAAGCAGATACAAAACCGACCCGCCCGGAAGAATTTTTGAGTGCGACGAATTGGTGATTTATTTCCGTTGAGCCCATTCTATAGCTGATATTATCAGACACAACTGTATACTGTTGTCTAAGGGTCTTGAAAATAGCATGTGCTAAGAGAGGAGAACTCATACAGGGATAAAATTGTGAATTGTTTGTTGTATGGGCCTGTTGTGTAGAAGTTTCGGTGCAAATTTAATCGCTGCGTGCGAAATGCCCGTGGATCGTATTTGATGTAGGATCGGACTGTTACACAATAGCCAGACACCATCGTGTTGAAGTGTGCCACAATCCACCAGTCTTTAAATCTTTGTATCTCTACAAGGTTAATGAAGGAACTCCGAGGATAAACTCACCAGAAATAAGTGTGGTTATTTTCAGCTATTCCCCAGGGACCAAATTATTAAGCTAGTTTTACAGTGGACAGCGGCCAAAGAAAACATAACCAAGGATTATTTGTAATTGAACTCAAATTTTCTATACAAATCTCGTGTTTATCCTTCTCCAGAGAACAAGTCACAGGAAATCCAGCTATAGGATTCAAGGATCCACATAGATTGTAGCTTGAACCAGGCTCCAGCTACCATAACACAGGCTCACTCAATTTACACGCGTCGGCGACTTCCACTTTATTATACCGATAGGACCAAAAGCTTTGCCCTTTAAACTTAGCAGAAGGATCAGTTACAGCGGAGCGGTAAGGCATAGATAACAGCGTTCCACTGATTACCAACGGGGCATGCTGATAACCTAATCTCACAATCATTCCATTAACGAATATCTCAAGCCAATACCATCATGTCTATAGAAGACCCCAATGAACTGATACTCCAAGTCACAGATACAAACAACATGGACAACACAATGGGCAGTAATAGCGCCTCAGACGAAGAGCCGGGAAAGCCTAAACAATCGATATACTCGTGCAAGCGTTGCAGAAGGTTGAAGAAGAAGTGTACACGAACTTTCCCTGTGTGTCACAACTGTTCTAAAGCTGGTGAAGACTGTCAATACGTCCCAAGAGCCCCAAGAAGAAAGAAGAGCGAGATATTGAGAAGCTTGAGAGATCAGCAGGAACGACAACTACAACAACCACAGTTCCACAAGTCACCTATATCCATACCTCCAACCATAAACATACAGGACACCAGTACACTTTCGTTTGGTAACAGTATACCTCAACAGACTAACCAGTACCTGTCACAATCCGTACAAAATGGTGGGCCATATCAGAACAACATCCTTGACACCGGTCCAAGAAATTATATACCAGCTGATGTGTATGGATACAAGGGAAATAGTGTTAATGGAAGCTCGCTACCACCGTTAAGTTCTATAACTACAAACATGAATGGTCAGCCAAAGCATCATCAACAACAGCAACAGCAGCAGCAACCAGCAACCCAACAGCAACAACAACAACAACAGCAACAACAACAGCAGCATATTCTACAACCTCAGATAAACAACCAATACGTCCAACCACAACCGCAACATTCATATCAATTATCACCATCACAACCAAAATTAGCACCTGAAGAATTTTCTCAATCGTTTAGCAAATCACCTTTATTCCCACCACAACAACCAATCTCACAACAACAGTCTTCGGTACCACATAAATTTCTTTCATCGATTTTGGGTATTGAAGAACCTTTCCACTCCACCACACCAACAAATAATATCCAAAGACCTCATATTGATCAATCATTTTTAATACAATTGATCAAGGTGTTTTTCGATGAAAATTTCCATTCATATCCATTTTTTGATCGTTCTGGGATTTTAGAATTAGTGATGACTTATGGGATTGAAAGATTGGATGCATTGGATTCCAAAGACTCATTTGAGATTTATATGATTTTGTTCATTGGGTTTTGCTCCTTAGAAAGAGTTGGGAAAATCAACACTGACATAACATTGAAGAAATATCTCATATCCAAATCAATCGAACAGACATCATATGTTATATCGTATGATAACTTGGATAGTGTTAAGTATTTGATCCTTTTGGGTATTTATTCACTTTATGACATTTCAGGCTTCACATCATGGCATATATCTGGTAGTATAACAAGACTAGTTTTATCTCTGGGGCTCAATAGGAATTCACATTTTAGAAATAGAGATACACTCAATAACACTTTTTTGAATTCAGGCATTGATGAAATTAAAAATAGAGTGTTTTGGAGTGCTTATAATTTTGATAGACTTGTTTCCATCTCAATGGGTCGTCCATTTGGGATCGATGATGATGGTATTAATATCCAATTCCCTGCTAAATTACCAGATGAGGATCTCTACGACGTGGAATTAATAGCTGCTATTATAAGTTTGAGAAAGATCGAAGGTAAGATTTTAAAAAACGTTCATAGCGTCAATTCTGGCTCTAGGTATATCGATGAAATTTCTAAACTGGAAGTATTGAAGAATTTGAGAGTGGAAGTGGAAGATTGGTACAATTTAACAAATTCATTGAATGGATATCAAAAATATCCAATGTTCACAGTCTCTTGGTTCACTGCACATTACTATCAATTGATGATGTTGATCTATAGACCTTCATTCCTGGTTCCAAACCCTTCGAAGGATACACTGAACCTGCTGGGTAAATCCTGTTTACAAGCACTGGCATATACTTATAATTTACACACAAGCCACCTGCTACAACCAAATTGGATAAATGTTTACAGATTCTTAACACAATGTACCACAATTATTTATTGTCTGTGTCATTGGTGTATAGACCTAATTGAATCCAAAACTGAGATCAATTTATGCATTGAGATTTTAGAAAGTTTTGGTGATCGTTGGTCAGTCACAGCTAGTGCCTCTCAGATTTTCAAAAATGTTAATAAAACCATATTTGACATCAAAGTTAATCAAGACTGGCAACTAGATGATCCAGAGGGACTAAGAGTTAAATTCATAGAATCTAGTATTTCATATCATGATGTTTTAAAGAATAATAACATTGATATCTGGTTTGATGATCCAGTTATTGCAAACTCTGAACAATGAAAATGATGAACATGATATTTATTGTATTTAATAATGAAAAGATGTACTATAACCTACTTTGTAACTTACGAGCACAAATGACCTATGGAATTCCTTATGAATTTAAATAATATACAGCTTTAAACACCCCTGGTTTATTTTTTAGCGGCAACTTTTGCCAATTCATCTCTGTTAACAAACAGTTAGTACATATCTTGATCAATTCTTTCCCACTTCTAAACTTACTTCAATTCCTTCGTAAAGTTGTCATTGACATCGTTATCATCCCAGTCCTCGACCCATAGCGTTTTTTCACCTTCTGTGCCTATAGCTTGCTCTTCAGGCCAGTCTGTTTTCATGTTAGTACATTGATCTATGTATCAACCCATAAGATTTCACTCACCTTCAGCTTGAAAATCTTCAAATTCGTCATCTTCCTCCAATGATTGAATAACTTTTTGCTTTTCACTCTCTAAAGCGTCTTTGGTTGGTTCTTGAGCGGCAGACATCTTTGCTGTATAATTTAAAACTTGTGAATGTCATTGATCTCTGTGCCACTGACTTTATTATATAATATTTATTGACAATTATGAATCTCAGGGTAAAATGAGTGCACGAACCAAAAGCACAAAAGTTCGCGAAACAATCAAGTCCAGCTGCCAATTTCCATAGTGTCAAATCATCCAGGCAAAAAAATTATTCATATTTTTCTGAATGCTATACGGGTTTGGTGAAGATTAAGCGCTTATTGACAAAAGATCAAATATCTCACAAGGGGACTCACCGATTCCAAAGGAAGTCATACAACCAGTGTCACATCTTGCAATCGAGATTACTGTGCAACAAAAATCAAAAAGTCCTATCGTCAACCGTTGCGGCAATCCTTTTGGCTTATAAATTCTTTCCTGTGAGCGTATTACATAGAATCAAATTTAAATAGTTATACGCAGCGAAAGATGAAGGAAACGGTTGTTGATATTGCTCCAAAATGTATCAAAGGGATAGAGTTTGGTGCTCTTTCCGAAAAGGACATCTTGGGGCAATCAGAAGTTGAAGTTTCCACAAGAGATTTATTCGATTTGGAACAAGGTAGAAAACCAAAAGTTAATGGTGCACTAGATACTCGTATGGGTATTTCATCAAATTCATCAGAATGTAAAGTTTGTCATGGTAATTTGGCAACTTGTCATGGTCATTTTGGTCATTTGAAATTACCATTACCGGTTTTCCATGTGGGTTATTTTAAAGCTACTATTCAAGTTTTACAATCTATTTGTAAATCATGTGGTTCATTGCTATTAGACGAAGAAACCAAAAGACAATTTAGAAATGAGTTGAGAAGACCAGGAATTGATAACTTGAGAAGAATGGGTATATTGAAGAAAATTATTGATCAATGTAAAAAGCAAAGACGTTGTCTAGATTGTGGTGCTGTTAACGGTGTTGTTAAAAAAGCCGCTGCAGGTTCTGGTACTGCCTCTTTGAAGATTGTCCACGACACTTTCAGATGGATTGGTAAAAAACCAACAGTGGAGAAAGGTGAATGGGATAAGGATATCGAAATTGCTGTTAGTAACAATCCGGATATTGAAAGATTTGCTAAGAGATGTATGGATGATTTGAATCCTTTGAAAGTGTTAAATCTTTTTAAACAGATCAAACCAGAAGATTGTGAGTTATTGGGTATAGATTCAGGGAGAGGAGGTAGACCCGAGACTTACATTTGGAGATACCTACCAGCACCTCCAGTTTGTATTCGTCCATCTGTTATGATGAGTGATTCACCAACTTCAAATGAAGATGATTTGACTGTGAAATTGACAGAGATCGTATGGACCAGTTCATTGATTAGAGCCGGTATTGAAAAAGGTATCTCAATCAATAATTTGATGGAGCAGTGGGATTATTTACAATTATCCGTTGCAATGTATATTAATTCAGACGCTGCATCTCCTTCAATGTTACCAGGTGCAGGTGGATCTACCAAGACTGCTAAACCAATTCGTGGGTTCTGTCAAAGATTAAAAGGTAAACAAGGTCGTTTTAGAGGTAATTTATCTGGTAAACGTGTTGATTTCTCAGGTCGTACAGTTGTTTCCCCAGATCCAAATTTAAAAATTGATGAAGTTGCTGTGCCTGATAGAGTGGCAAAAGTTTTGACATATCCTGAAAAGTGTACAAGATATAATAAGGAGAAATTGCAAAGATTGATCTTAAACGGTCCAACTATTCATCCAGGTGCTAATTATCTTTTGAAGAAGAATGAAGATGCTCGTCGTAACTTAAGATATGGTGATCGTAACAAATTAGCAAGAAACTTACAATATGGTGATGTTGTGGAGAGACATATCGAGGATGGTGATGTTGTTTTATTTAATAGACAACCTTCACTGCATAGATTGTCGATTTTATCACATTACGCCAAAATTAGACCTTGGAGAACTTTCAGATTGAATGAATGTGTTTGTACTCCTTATAACGCGGATTTCGATGGTGATGAAATGAATTTACACGTTCCACAAACAGAAGAGGCAAGAGCTGAAGCTATAAATTTGATGGGTGTGAAGAACAATTTGTTGACTCCAAAATCTGGTGAACCTATCATTGCAGCTACTCAAGATTTTATCACTGGTTCTTATTTGATTTCACATAAGGATTCATTTTATGATCGCGCAACTTTCACTCAATTATTATCAATGATGTCCGATGGTGATTTACAATTTGACTTACCACCGCCAACTATCCACAAACCTGTATATATGTGGACCGGTAAACAAGTTTTCAGCTTATTAATCAAACCAAACAAGGATTCACCAGTTGTTATTAACCTTGATGCTAAAAACAAGGCATTTACACCACCAGCTAAGGGATTCCCAAGTGAAATGTCACCAAATGATGGGTTTGTTATCATCAGAGGCTCCAAAATTTTAAGTGGTGTTATGGATAAATCATTATTAGGTGATGGTAAAAAACATTCCGTTTTCTATACTATCTTGCGTGATTATGGCCCAAGAGAAGCAGCTAATGCAATGAATAGAATGGCTAAACTTTGTGCCAGATTCTTGGGTAATAGAGGGTTTTCCATCGGTATCAGTGATGTTACCCCAGGTATTGACTTGAAGAATAAAAAGGAAGAAATGGTTGAATATGCTTATGCCAAGTGTGATGAGTTAATTCAATTATATTCAGAAGGGAAATTAGAAACTCAACCAGGTTGTAACGAAGAACAAACATTGGAAGCTAAGATTGGTGGTTTATTGTCCAAAGTCAGAGAAGAAGTAGGTGAAGTATGTATCAATGAACTGGACTCATCAAATGCACCATTGATTATGGCTACTTGTGGTTCTAAAGGTTCTACATTAAATGTGTCACAAATGGTTGCAGTCGTCGGTCAACAAATTATTTCAGGTAATCGTGTTCCAGATGGGTTTCAAGATCGTTCATTACCTCATTTCCCTAAAAACTCCAAAACTCCACAATCCAAAGGTTTCGTTAGAAACTCGTTCTTTTCAGGGTTGAGTCCTCCAGAGTTCCTTTTCCATGCTATTTCAGGTCGTGAAGGTTTAGTTGATACTGCTGTTAAGACTGCTGAAACTGGTTATATGTCACGTAGGTTGATGAAATCTTTAGAAGATTTAAGTTGTCAATATGATAACACAGTTAGAACTTCAAGTAATGGTATTGTCCAGTTCACTTATGGTGGTGATGGTCTAGATCCTTATGATATGGAGGGTGATGCTAAACCTGTCAATTTTAACAGAACATGGGATCATGCTTACGATGTCACTTTGGATGTCAATGAACGCTCTATGTTACCTTATCAAGTTAGAGAAGTTGTCGAAGAAGTGTTGCAACCACTCGAGAAGAAACTTATTAGATACGATAACTTAGGTAAGACACTTAAAGCTGAAGATCTTGACAAAATTCAATTTATTGATCAAAATGATGCCAAGAGAGGGTTTTATAACTCAATTCGTGACTTTTTTGCTAGTAAAGCTGGAAATCTTGCCAAAATTAGAGAATCCAAAAAGTTACATGGTTATTTGGAAAGACCAACTGATGAATTAGCTGAAATGGATCTTGATGAAAGTTCAACTGATGCTAGTTTAATAGCTGTGAATCAGTTATCCAAAATCACCAAAAAATGTGTTCAAAAATTCTTGGAAATTACATTAGTTAAATATAGTCGTGCTCAAGTGGAACCAGGTACCGCTGTTGGTGCTATTGCAGCTCATTCTATTGGTGAACCAGGGACTCAAATGACATTGAAAACTTTCCATTTTGCTGGTGTTGCCTCTATGAATGTTACATTAGGTGTTCCTCGTATTAAGGAAATTATCAATGCTTCAAAAGTTATTTCTACGCCTATTATCAATGCTGTTTTGGTTAATGATGAAGATGAAAGAGCTGCAAGAGTGGTTAAAGGTAGAGTGGAGAAAACCTTATTATCAGATATTGTTTTCTATATTCAAGATGTGTACAAAGATGATATGTCTTACATTCAAGTTAAAGTTGATTTGAGAACCATTGAAAAATTACAATTAGAATTGACAATTGATGATATTGCAATGGCTATTTCTAAAGCTCCAAAATTAAAGATTCCAGGTGGTGACATTCAAGTCTCTGGTAAGAATAAACTAAACATTAATGTCTATGCAGAAGGCTCAAGGGCAAAATCTGTTAGCACATCAGCTAAAGAACCATTGGAAAATAATTTATTTTTTAGAATGCAACATTTACGTCGTGTTCTACCAAATGTTGTTGTTAAAGGGTTTTCAGATATCGCTAGAGCTGTTATTAATGTTCGTGACGATGGTAAAAAGGAATTATTGGTTGAAGGTTACGGTTTACGTGATGTTATGTGTACAGATGGTGTTATTGGTACTAAAACGAAGACCAATCATATTTTGGAAGTTTATCAAGTCTTGGGTATTGAAGCTGCAAGAGCAAGTATTATTAATGAAATTGATTATACCATGTCTAATCATGGTATGAGTGTTGATCCTCGTCATATTCAATTATTAGGTGATGTTATGTCATATAAGGGTGAAGTTTTAGGTATTACAAGATTTGGTTTAAGTAAAATGAGAGATTCAGTATTACAATTGGCTTCTTTTGAAAAAACCACTGATCATTTATTCGATGCTTCATTCTATATGAAGACTGATGCCGTGGAAGGTGTTTCAGAATGTATTATTTTGGGTCAAACCATGTCTATCGGTACTGGTGCTTTTAAACTTGTTAAACAAACCGATATTGATGAAAATGATTTGAAACCAAAGGAAACGTTATTCGAAGATCTTTGGGCTAGTACTGAAATTTCAGCTTGAATCTTCAACTAAATTGCATGTTTTGATTTATTTGTTTTAGCATTGACTTTCAACTTTATATTTATTTTTGATCATTTCTTGCCAAAGAATAAAAATAGTTATTGTATTATATAGTTATGAGCGCTTTTATTCAAAGTTGTTTATAATTCATGTTCCATAGAGTTTTTAATTGGTGGGTTGTAGAATCTTATCGAAGTATTCTACCAGCAGGGGTCTGGAAATTTTGATTTCTGTGTGATGTTCTATTAAGATTGGAGACATTCGGAGTAGTGAATTCGAAAGTAGGCAGATGTGGCGAATTATTATTATTATCTGGATGTTCATTTGTGTCATCTTTTGATACATCACTCGATTGTTGTTGTGTTTCATCTTCATCTTGGTCAAATTCATACATAGCGTCAAGTTTGATCAACAATGTATCATCTTCGTGTCTTTTGATTGCTTCAAAATCATCATTCAAGAATTTTTGTAGATCCTTGTCTTTCCATACAGGTGGTTTGTTTTTCTTTTGTGATTTGATGAGCCCAAATATGTTTTGATTCATCAGTGGTGAATTATCATCATCTTCTAGATGTTCTCCAGCTATCTCCACTTCTTCGTCCGGTAGCTCATCGTGGACCCAGTCACTTATATATAGCGCGTGGTGCGATTGTTTGAGATGTATAAAGCTCGATTGTGAATCTCTGGTCATCTTGGGGGCTTGAAAATGGAGTTTGTGTTGTTATGAGCTTAATGTTTGTTGATGTTTACATTTCGAATTTTTTTTATGTAGACAATTCCTTTTCGCGGGTTATAGGATAAGATGGCCAGATTTACAATGGGAAAAACTTGAACCATGTATATAAAAGTGTTTATTGAAAGGGCATCTGAAGATGAAAGATGGATGTGTGTCCCAGGATTAAATAGTCACAGCATAACCACTTGCGTAACTAACACTACTATCACGAGCCGAGATAACCTGACTACTTTGACTATACCCAATCCAGTCAAAAAGACCCCAAGTTTTATCCAAATTCCCAGATTTTTTAACTTTCTCTATTGTCTGGAGTAAAATTGCTATAGGTCTTTGCCCACAGATTGTATTTCCCGTTAGTTTGATGTATTTTTCCCATTCTTTTGACGATCCAGACGAGGCAATCTTTGTTGCCAATTTATCCAAGTGCTCTATGGATTCATATATTTTCAAGCTACTTGATGGTGTCTTTGATAGCGAACTTAAATTTTTAAAATCATCCAAAGAGCCAGTGCCCGTGTATGCTGTATACCCGAATCGTGACCCCCAATGACAAAAATCACTACTCACGACAAATGTGTTTGATTCGTCTTTCAAGTACTCTGAGAGTAGATTGGATACCTGGATATTAAAACTCTCATCGGTGTGTGAAATCATTATTGGAACGATAGATGGAACACCTTGAGGCAAGTGTTGTGTTAGTTTATAAATGTATGGAGCATGCATCTCAAAACTATGTTCATCCTCGTCGACATCTAGGCTCATTTTTTCGAAATACATGTCCTTAGTCAATTCATTCACAACTTGTGTATCCACAGGCAAATTACCCAACGGAGTTTCATACTCATCGGCACCGCTCAAGTAGGCAAGATTCTTGAAATAAACGTGATGCGATGGTCCCAAGATAAAAACCCTTTTCACTTTTGAAGTGTCCCATGCTTTATAAGTCTCAGCTAACGTGGCACCAGCGTAAGTGTATCCAGCATGCGGTCCAATCAGCAGTCTTGCTCCCGCCACTTGCTGTGGAGCAGCTTTCAAAAACTCGTCCAGCTGTTTACTCAGTCTCACTGGGTTTGAGGAGTACCATGCCCCAGCGTGCGACGCGATTCTGATGGTCATTTCTTGTGTCTTGCGATATCATAGAAGTTTATCAGGTCTTTGTTATCCCTTTTGTTAAACGTTATGCACTTAATTTGACACAACCGGAATTGATAGTTGGAGTTCCGACCCGCACCAAAAGTCTTAGTATACGTTTTTGTGTCAAACCTAGAAAGCTACAATTAGGCTGTGAAAGAGGGTCTTGGGGATTTAGAGAGCTGCAATGGGGTACTTTCAAAGAAAATCCAGAATTATTCTTTTGCTGGGAGATGCTTTGGTCGAAGTTATCCTACTTGGTCTTTGTGGCTGTTGCAATGGGGGTATACGAAGATGGGGTGTACGACACGTTGGTGAAATATGCATATATATCCAAGCTCAGTTACTGTATAGATCTTTTGAGAGATGAGCACACGTTATCAGAGCCCATAATGTTGAATCCCAAACCATTGGGCTTCTCACAAACCGGCTTTTCCTTTGACGATTACGATGCAGTGACAACAGAGTCTTCAAGTATTCACATTGCAAAGTTATTAAAGAAGAATAATCATCACCCGGTGAAACAAGATGATGGAGATAATGAAGCAGAAGAAATATCAACATCTGAAGGGTTCTTTGCAATTGACCACAGTGGGAATGGAACCATAATATTATCATTAAGAGGAAGTGTCAATCTCAGAGACTATTTGACAGATATGAATACGAAAACTTATGATTACGAGCCGGTAAGTGAACTGGCAAAGTTGCTCTTCAAAGGATGTGAGGATTGCAAAGTTCACAGAGGGTTCTATACTAGACTAGAGGAGATCTCAGAGGATGTATTTCCGACAGCTGCGAAGCTTGCTGAGGTATTCCCCACATATAATGTTGTTGTCACCGGACATTCAATGGGTGGTTCTTTAGCCATGTTGGTAGGCATTGAATTTGCCCTCTTGGGGTATCAACCATTAGTGATCGCATATGGGAATCCCAAGGTGTCAAATGACAAATTGTCTGATTATATGGATTCCTTGTACAATACCGATGAGACTGAGCAGGATATCGAGGACGACGTTACACTTACAAGTGGATGCTTAAGAGTCTTCCATTGTGGAGACTATATACCCATGCTTCCACCGGGAAAAGACAGGTTCATACAATGTGGGTTGGAATTTCTGATCTCCAAAGATGACCTACCGCATCCAAAAAGTACTGTTCATTATGTGGGCAAAGCTCATCGCATATCACATCCACTCGACTTCAAGTTGGGCGAGCTCTTCAGCTTCAACTGGGGAAGAATATTCCACATCCCACAACATAGCGAGTACCTCTTCCGAATCACACAGTGCGATGACATTCAGTGATTTTGGTCAATTTTGTATATTGTTAATTTGAGATGTTCCTCGTTTGGAAACCCGTAGTCTATTGTCATGTGTCCCGTCCCGTGCCATTTTGCGGGACACGATAATTAATTTTAGCGCATGAGGGCAAACAAACTCAAAAAGCTTGTACGATAAATTGTCAGAAAACTTTCCACTTTTCCATTATACTCAAGTTATAAATTTGGCTGGAAAGGGTCTTATAGAATGGCCATTGCTAATTTAATCAGTCAGACATTACAGGAGCTTCAGCCTAGGCTGCGAACAAACGGGTTTGGTATCGGTAATGCCCATCGCAAACTATCACTGACATTCATCCCACCGAGCACAAAATCACCATTATTCCAATACGGTTCATCACCAGGACAAAGAAGTTTTCTTTCACTTGGAACTGATATCGAAGAACGGGAAAGACTGGGGAGCATTGATGAAGACTTGGAAGACGGCGAGTTTGGTGGAGAATTGAGTAGAACAGTCTCGCTACCTTCACAAATTTCTGAACGACCAGAAGAACCAGAATTAGGATGGCTTCTGGAAGAGCATCATCGACATTATTCCAGCGTGAACCAATCGGAAGAATCTGAAGATGACGAGTCAGATGGTGAAGATTTACAGAATTATCACGGTTATGAAGATGAGAGTGATACATATGCAGGACTGATGTCTAGAATAAGGCGGAATCAACAACAACTGAGGAAAAATTCAGTTACATCTATAGGTTCAGCCGTTAGTGTATCACAAAAAAGCGGAGAGGATTTCGAACATGAGAAAGTCACCACCAAGTCAGAGATTCATAAGCTTTTGAGTTATTCAATCCCACTTATCATCACTTTCCTCCTAGAACAAATGTTCTCTGTTGTTTGTGTCCTGGTGGTGGGGCATATAGGTAAAAACGAACTTGCTGCAGTTTCATTGGCCACAATGACCTCGAACATTGTGTTTGCCGTTTTCGAAGGCCTAGCCACAGCATTGGATACATTGTGTCCTCAAGCTTATGGTGCTGGTGATTATTACGGTGTGGGGATCCATTTCCAAAGATGTGCCATAATGTCCATGGCACTTTTCGTACCATTTGGTGTTATTTGGTGGTTTGCAGGATTTTTCTTAAAATTTGTGGTACCAGAACCTGAATTGGTTAAATTAGCATCGTTATTCTTAAGAATTATGCTACCTGGTGCTCCAGCTTATATCCTTTTTGAAAATCTCAAGAGATATTTGCAAGCTCAGGGAATTTTCGAAGCTGGAACCTATGTTTTGTTAATTTGTGCGCCAATCAATATATTGTTGAGTTATCTATTGGTATGGAACAAATATATCGGGATGGGATTCATTGGTGCACCAATTGCGGTTACGGTTAATTTCTGGATGATGCTTATCTTACTTGTCGCTTACATTGTTTTCATTGATGGGAAAAAATGTTGGGGTGGTATTTCGAATAAAAGTTTACATCATTGGAAAGATTTGATGCATTTAGCCATCCCAGGTGTTATTATGCTTGAAGTAGAAAGTCTTTCATATGAAATTATGACATTATTTGCATCTTATTTCGGCACAGAGTACTTAGCTGCACAATCTGCCGTCTCTACAATTGCCTCATTGGTTTATATGGTTTCATTTTCCGTTGGTATAGCATCATCAACAAGGATTGCCAATTTCATTGGAGCAAGAAGAATCGACTGTGCTAAATTAGCCGCAGAGATTGGAATTTATGGATCACTCATCACTGGTGTTTTCAATGGTTCCATGATGGTGCTTTTGAGAAAACCATTGGCTCAAATGTTTTCAAAGGATGAAACCGTTGTACAAATGACTATCGATATCTTCCCATTGATTGCCGTTGTACAAATATTTGATTCGATGAACGCCGTTGCGGGGAGTTGCCTCAGAGGTCAAGGTATGCAAAGAATTGGTAGTTATATCAATCTATTCGCTTACTACGTGATCGGTATGCCATTAGCTTGGTTTTTCGGGTATTATCTAAATTATAAATTGGTTGGGTTATGGCTCAGTATTGGATTTGGATTATTTTTAATTGGAGTTAGTGAATCATGGTTTGTATTGAAAGCCGATTGGAACAAGATAATGGATGAAGCAGACCAAAGGAAAGAAGATGAATTAGAAAATGGGGTGGAGAACTAATACATAGTAGATTGTAATATATTGACATTTTTACATATAACTAATATTAAATACATAAACGAAGTGAATAAAAAAATAACGCCGTAACAACCTTCGAGTCCCATAAAAACCATAATTAAAAGTAACTCAAGCGTCTGAAGGAATACTTAACGATTTACCAATAACCAAAATAGCACCATTATCAGCATTAATAGTCTTCTCCACTTTGATCCATTCTTGGTCTTTACCGTTTGTAACAGCGGTCACATAATATTCACCATCATCATTGACAAATTTGATGTTTTTACCATTTTTGCTAACAAATTGGACACCCTTTTGGCTACCTTCTAAAGTATTAAATGGAATTGTACCATCAACAATATGAGATGTGATGTAATCATCAATATTCTTCTGGGTCAAAATGTCCACCTCTTCTTCACTCATAGTTTCATCATCTATAGAATGAGGAAATTGCCATGGTTTAATATCGAGTGAGCTGATAGCATCATCAGTTGGGGCAAAAACAATAGTTTGATCCTTCTTATTATTAAATCTTGTGGAGATTTCCACATTATCTCTAACATATGAGGCGAAAACGGAAACATCTCTCAGAATAGAAAGACTCGAGGTTAACAAAGTTGGTCCAGCTCTTGGACTTTCACCTTCTGGAATGTAAATTTGTTTAAATTCATCCATTACCGGAGCTGCAAATAATGGTTGTTCAAGTGGTTGGTATTGACTTCTTTTCCCAATGTTTAAAATTTTATCACCATCCGCTTTAAACTGGTCAAAATCGTAAACTCTTTTGGCACTTGCTATAGTTGTAAGTGATATTAGGGCAATAGTAGATAGTTTCATGTTTGCTTTATTTTCTAGTAGTTTACCAACTGTATTGTCATGAAACCGCAAGTGTCACTTCTGATTGATTTTCCTATTTCTCGGCCAGTGTAACCCTTTCCGTTTAAGGAATTCCGACCACCGGTTTGATCGGATCATGAACGTCAACTTTTGATTCTGAAATGATAAACATTGGCTATTTTGTTGTGTGATTTCCTGTAAAGGCCCAGTTGCGAGAAGGGGCTATTGAGATTGTTTTTGTATTTGCTAGGCTGATAGCTACTTAGGGAGTTGCATCATTGGAGAAAACGCTTTGAAGAAGCTTAAATTATTCAGGTCCAACGACATACCCGAATCGCGTTACGCTTGTACAATTAAAAGACCAAGATATAATGAGTGAGCACAAATTGTTTACGAAAGTGAGTACTAGTTCCTCATGGTGGAAGGAATCAAACTAACAATTTGAATAGGTTAGAGGAAGTGAAATACTTCAAGAATTCCAGCAAATCGACAAGAAGAAGAATGTGTCAAAGCGGAAGCAAATAATGAAAAAGGTGATTGCAAATATCACCATGGGGAATAATGAAATGGTACAGATTTTTCCAGAAGTGACAAAACTATTTACAGTCGATGATGTTGAGATCAAGAAAATGTGCTATCACTATCTTAATACTTTTGCTTTGGTGAGACCGGATCTAGCACTTGAAGCTCTTCCGTATATACTTTCGGACTTGAAATCAAATTCATCAGTGTTCACCGCTTTAGCACTAAGGAACTTAGTATCTGTGCCAATCAAAGAATTCATAAAAGAGGCGGTTAGACCATTGACAATTTTCTTAGAGAATGAGGATCCATACCTAAGGAAAACTGCAGCATTTGCCATTGCAAGATTGAATGAAAAAGACCCTAAATTGGTGCTTAAAGAGGACTTCATTGCACAATTGAACCACACTTTGGGTGATCATAACCCAACTGTTATAGCGTCAGCACTGACAGCGTTAAACGAGATAACTGAGAAATCCGAGGATTTGAAGCTGAATATCAATAAAGATCATGCATTAAACCTAGCAGAATTACTACCGAGATGCGATGAATGGGCTCAGGCATCAATATTGAACACATTGTTGAATTTTGTCCCTACAACACATGAGGAGGCATTTTTATTGATAGACAAGACTATTGCACAATTACAACATGCCAACTCAGCTGTGGTGCTAAACGCATTTAAATTATTATTATACCTTTTAAACTTTGTTGATTTCATAGAGGACCACATTCCAAGAAAACTCGCCAATTCATTGACTTCTTTGCTATCTAAGCCATCAGAAATTCAATTCTTAATTTTGAGAAATGTGATTTTATTGGTGCTGAGTAAACCAACGTTGATTCCATTTGACGTTACTGCATTTTTCTGTGAATATAACGATCCAATTTATGTCAAAGATACAAAACTGGAAATCATTTATTTATTAGCAAATGAACATAACCTGGATATCGTTTTGAGAGAATTAGAAGAGTATGGTACAGAAGTAGATATACAAATGTCTAGAAAGGCAATTAGAGCTATAGGGAATTTAGCTGTCAGATTAGATGCTGCAGCTGAACCATGTATTAAAGTGCTTTTGAGCTTATTATCTAACGGGATTGATTATGTTGTTCAAGAGGCGGTCATGGTTTTTAAGAATATCTTGAGACGTTATGATCAATATGATTATGTTGTTAACGATATAGTGACCCAGGCTGATCATGTGGAAGAGCCGGAGGCCAGATCAGCATTGATATGGATAGTGGGTCAATACTCTGATAAAATCACCAAACCGGAAAATGTTATGGCAGATCTTACATTCACATTCAGAGAGGATCCAGTAGAGGTACAATTATCCTCTTTGACGGCTTGTGTCAAGCTCTTTTTGAGAAGACCACAAACAAGTGAGAAACACGTATTGAAATTACTAAAGTGGGCAACAGAGGAAGTGAATAATCCTGATGTTAGAGATCGTGGATTTTTCTATTGGAGATTATTATCAAGTCAAGATAAATATCCTGGGACCGCTAAAGAGGTTGTTGATAGTGAAATACCAATGATATCTGGTGAAACCGAGAAACTTGATCCTATAATTTTGGAGGAGTTGGAATTAAACATTGGTACATTGGCTTCGATCTATTTGAAACCTGTTGGTCAGGTGTTCAGACTGGCCAAGAGAAAATTTTTGCCAGATAGTCCAGCAAGATCTAAGGAAAACTCAAGAAACTCTTCAAGAACAAGAGTCAACACAGTATCAAGTACAAGAAGTATTGCTAGTTCGGAGAATCAATTACCAGGATCCAGCGAGAGACATATCGATGATTTTGATGTTCCCGCAGTAAATGTCAACCAATCGAAAAGACCAAGTAAATCCGGTCGTATGAGTCTGTCCAGAAAACCATCCACTCTGATTTCAAGAAAATTGTCAATCAGAAATGCATTCCATTGAGAACGATTGTATAATGAAATTTCATGAATTCGTAAATTTATTAATACACTATAAATTTCCTAGTACTTTGTCATTTAGTTCATCGTCATCCAACTCTTCTACCTTAACGGTAGCTTCTGAGTTGGTTTCATCCTTTTGAAATTGAGATCTGCTTAGGGGATTCTTCGCTTCACGTACATCAATAATTTGTACATCACGAGCAAATTTAACAGGAGCACCAGCTGCAACAATGGTTTCAACCTTAATCTCTGGCATATTCGGTTCAGGACCATCGGGTATATCATCCAAGTTAAACTCCTTACCGAGGATAACATAAAGAATAATCAAAGCGGCAGGTTTCGACAAGACAAGACTGTTTTCTTTACAAAAGGCAGCCGCACAACAATCTGGACATCCCCAATCACATGGACATTCTAAAATTCTATTCAAGGAATCATTGATCAATGTATGTGCATGCTCAAATGCCTTTATTGATAAACCTGAACCATGTTTTCCACCTTTCGAATCATGGAAAATCAATCTCGCTGGCCTTCTTCTTGCAGTTTGCCTCTCTGCAAATTCCTTTTCTGGTGCTTTACACTCGGTATGAATCTCATCAACACCACTAACGATAATCAAAGGCAAAAGACCCATGATCGCATGTTGCGCTGCATGAATTCCACCAGCGGCGCTAAGACCCTTGTATGTTATCAAATCAAGAGCTGTTGATGGTATATCCACCCAAAATCCTTTCGAATGGATTAATATTGGTGGGTTGTGAACTTCAACAGCATCCAAAATTTTCTTATTTTTGTCAACTTTGAAGAATCCGAAAACGATAATAGTGGTTAAAATACTACCAAAATATATCGGAACATCACTTCCATCAACTGAACGAACCAATTCAATCTCTCTCGGATCCACATCAGTGAAATCACGTTGACTTGTGGTCCAATCGACATCAACTCTTTCCACTTTGGCAAAATGGTCATCAGCATTAAACTCTCTAACAAGATATGGATAACCTTGATGAATGAAAATACCACCTTCATACAAAGTAAAACTTGTTCGTGATGCTTCGATTTCTTCAATGACAACATTTCTGTTATTTGTGATATCCACCACTGCATATTGATCCTCTTCTATACCTCTTATAGATACGTTCTTAGAAGGCCATGGTAGGTATCTAGTTGCACAATGATATCCGTTATCATCTCGCTCTAGTTTTGATAAGATTTTCTCCATATTGGGGAAATATTGTTTGTCCTCTTCAGTAATTGGTAATTCAAATGCTGCACATTGGAGATGTCCTTCCAACACCAATGCGTTTTCGAAATCCAAGATTAGTTCTTGAAAATTCCATTCCAACAACAGATCAGGGTGCTTCATATAATGCTGATCAACAGGGGCATCACTGCCTACAACTAGCGTCAGTGAGTCCTTATTACGTCTACCAGCTCTACCACTTTGTTGATGGAAATTTGACAATGATAAGGGAAATCCACACATCAGAACAGCATCTAACCCACCGATATCGATACCTAATTCCAAAGCATTCGTCGATATAATTGCTGAAAGATTACCATGAAACATCTCTTGTTCAATTTGACGCCTATCAGATGCCGAATACCCACCACGATAACTCATTACTTGTGATACTAATTCCGGCTTGTTCAACTCTTGGAACCGTGTTCTTACTTCCTTCATAAGTAGTTCACAAACACGACGAACATAACAAAACGCAATTGCTCTAACATTGTTCAACACAAGCTGTACCAGAATGTTTGCAGACTCTTTGATAAAATTTTCTCTACCGCTAGATAGATCACTTGGATTTATATAAGGAGGATTCCAAACCACCAAATGTTTCTGTCCAGTAGGTGATCCATCTTTATGAATATGAGTTATATTGTTTTTTTCCACCCCGAAAATATTGTTCATATGCCCCACTGGATCCATTAACGTGGCAGAACATGAAATAAATTGAACATCATAGTTCCCCAAAAATGCACACATTCTACGTAATCTTCTCATTACTAAAGCCACATGTGATCCGAAAAGACCCTTATAGATATGCAATTCATCAATAACCACGTATCTTAGGTGTAAAAGGAAATGTCTCCATGATTGATGATTTGGTAAGATACTAGTGTGAACCATATCAGGATTTGTGAAGATCACACGAGCATTATGTTTGATATTTTGTCTATCAGGTGCACCGGTATCACCATCATAAGTATCAACAAGTGCATTGATACGCATCTTATTCATCAACGATTGGAAAGATCTTTTTTGATCTTGTGCTAGAGCCTTTGTAGGGAAGATGTACATTGCAGTTGCCTGTGGAACATGTTCTAAAGTATCTAGCACTGGAATTTGATAAATCAAGGATTTCCCTGATGAGGTTGAGGTTGAAATGATGACATTTTCACCTCTATGGATTGCATTTAAAGCTTCTGCTTGATGTGAATAAAAGCCATTTATACCCAATGATGTTTTTAAATTCTCAGAAAGCTCAAAATCTAAGTCTTCATATACCGCTTTTCTTTCAGGTAACACGAATGAACCTTCAATTTGATCTCTATATTTTGAGGTCTTGATGTTCTCAATAAGTTTGGGTATAGTTGGTCTTTCGTCACTAACGTTTTCCCTTCTATCAGCAATCATCTGCTCTACCGGATCAACAAATTCTTTTGTTGTAGGGATCTTGGATTGTGACATTTCTATGAGCTTTGCATGTGCATCATCACCTTCTAGTGAACATTTCTGAAGATAATCATTCAAGGCAACACCGAATTTCATGTCTCTTTTAGCGATCATTTTTTTCATAGAATCCGGTGTATACGTGGGTACTTTCATCTCTGTATAATAAGTAGATTGAGTTTTGGATTTTGTCAAATCACCGTCAACAAACTCCAATACCAGGATTTGCTCACCATTTTCCATGTCCTTGAGTTGAAACATATCAACATC
Source organism: Hansenula lynferdii (assembly GCA_030582155.1). Lineage (NCBI taxonomy): Eukaryota > Fungi > Ascomycota > Saccharomycetes > Phaffomycetales > Wickerhamomycetaceae > Hansenula > Hansenula lynferdii. Next base: position 71,520 of record JAKTWT010000037.1, on the reverse strand, counting down.
ATGTTGTATATAACCTTTTGTATACTCGAACTGTTTCTTCTCAATCGTTACTTGGTTTTCATCCACATATTTAAACACTATATCATTGGGCAGCAGCACCACAAGCTTCGCCACATCTTCATGTGTCAGATCCCTCCCAATGGTTTTCTCCACTGGCTGTTTCAGAGTATCAAATTTGGTGATGATGTGTTTTCTTGATGAAAGGAACGTGAAGTATGAGTTTAATCTAAAATGTATTTGCTCCAGCTCTTTAGCCCACGGTGGCCAGTGGGATTTCTCAACGGCAGCTGTTTTGCTCTTCTTATTAGGTTTCCTAGTACCACCATCTTCAACCTTTCTCTTACTGGTCTCCATCGTTTCTGGAGTTTTGAAGCTTCAAAACGTCGTAATGGAAATCTTTTGGTTTGCCACATGAAGTTTATACTGCTTCACATCGGTAAGGGCACGAATGAATATACCTAGCTTACAACTTAGCATCTCCAAGAATAAAGTCATTAATTATTATACTAAACAGTTCAATTGAAGGTCGGGATCTCATGTGAATGTACTCTTCTACTCGAGGATCTCTTCCTCGTCAGGTTTGGAATAGCAGCAGAAATGTTTGTCATTCTTTCCCCAGATTTCCAGCCATCAAAATCAATCAATGCTTGCATACATCCCCATTCTGTGATCTTATTCAATAACCAATCAAGATTCACAGGTTTGGTCAAATAATCATTACAACCAGCAGCTAGGGCTTGTTGTTTATCCTGTTTCATCGTACTGGCCGTTAATGCGACAATAATGACTGGTGATCGGAAAACTGTCAAGTCTAGCTGATCTTCTGGCTTTTTAGGTTCAAGGTTCTGCAAATCTGAATTGGCAAATACACCAATTCTGTTGATTTTTTCCAAGCGACGAATCTCTTTGGAGGCACCGAGACCAGACATGACTGGTAATTGAATATCCATGAGCACCAAGTGAAATCCACCTTGTCTCCATTTATCTATAGCTTCTTGACCATTCTTGGCAATATCATAATGTATCTTGTGTCTTCTCAAATGAGCTGACAGAATTCTCAAGTTAATCAAGTTATCCTCCACAATAAGCACATTGACACTCGGTAAAACTTTGGCCATCGTACTATTTTCATCTTTTTTCTTCATCGAACTAGCTGATTCTGCTCTCGGGAATGTCGTGGCTTGTTGTTGCTGTAATTGTGGTTGTGGGACTGATTGAGATTGTGGTTGATCCAATGGTGAAGGTGATCCGCTTTGTACATTCATTTGAGGAATCGGTGAGTTTAAAGCTGGTGGATGGTGTAGAGTTTGTTCACTTGTTGATGGAGATAAAGTTCTCTCGAGTGAGCGTATTGAATCAGATCTAGAACCGGCTGATTCGTTATTGGTTTTTCTAAACTGCTCATTCGTTTGAGAAAAATCCTTTGGTAATAACAAGACAGCCGAGCTGTGATCAGCAGGGTTCGATTGTGATCTTCTGTGGTACCCGCCTGGTGTTCCAGATCTCAGACTAAATGGAGATTGTGACGGTAAAGAGTTCATTCTTCTTGAGGAATGCAAGAAGGCAAGATCCTCATCTTCTTTTTCTTCCGTTATTGTCCCGTGATAATTTTTTCTGGATGATCCGGATCTTTCGCTTTCCAATTCAATGCTAGGTGGAAATTCAATTATGAAAGCGTTATCAATCCCCATACCATTAGGATAGTATTGATCCAGAATGTTCCATATCAACCTATCAGATTCAAGAATAGTGGCGGCTGGAGAGTTACTTTTGATGGATAAATTTGCGAAATCGCTGAAACTTGTAGGAGGTTTTTGGGAAATTAAAGATGAATGTTTGGATGCAGAGATTGGGATTGGTGAGATAGGAGAATTGAAAGTCGTTGAATATCCACTTGAGTTGCTTTGACCACCAGCACTATTTGGAGCGAAAAACTTTTGATTTGTTGGAGAAAGAAAATAATTTGGGGATGTCATAATGGAAGGATCGAGTTTAATCGACAAATCAGCAGGATCGCAAAGTTTGGCCAGCGTATGTGGGAACTTTTGCATAATCATTGACTTCAAATCATCTATAATATCATTCTCCTTCACATATAGCGAGGTTGGGTTACCATCAGGTCTCCTTATCCATATTCTCCTGGTTAAACTTTCTCTAGATGTGTTGATTGTGGGTATTTGAGGAGACCCTGCTCTATAACCTTGTTGCGCCTTTGTTGGCGAGGAATATTTCACGGGCTGTTTGCTCATTTGTGTGTCTGTCTGTATGAGGTATATTTCCTTTGGACTGAACAACCCAATTGTGCCTCTGTATGAAATTAAATTTCTAGAACCAATCTATCCTTATTCAATCGCCAAAGGATGAATGTTTTTCGATTTTTCAGCCAGCCAGGTGCTTTCTTTTTGCACAATGTGATTACAGCAGCTTCACTTAAAATTGTAGTGTATAACAGCAGCGTTATCTATATGGCTGACTTTACAGTAAAATCTGTAAAATTATTAAACAAGCACAAATTTCAAGCAGTTTTCAAGCAGTTTTCAAGCAGTGAAATTTGATAAAGAATTAATCTGATGGCTCTTTTGCAGAAAAAATCACCGCTGAGTAATTACTTAGTCAGCAATTTCAAAATTCGCGGGATTTTTCTGGGTGTGTCAAGAGTCAAGACGATCTTGGAAGATTCGAGTGAAAAGTCATCAAAGAAGCTAGAAGAATAGTTAGGAATAGGTTTCTAGAACAAGAATCAATATTCAATTAACACTATGGCCAAGAAGAACGCTGGAGAGAATTCAAAGAAGGCTGCTGGTAACGCAAAGAAGGCCGAACAAGCCAACAAGAAGCAAGCCGAAGCAAATGCCAGAGCTGAAGTGGAAGAAGAAGACAAATGGGCTCAAGGATCCAAAAAGGGTAACAAGAAGAAAGAAGACGAAGCCGCTAAAAAAGCAGAAGCCGCTAGAAAGAAGGCTGAAAGAGATGCTGCATTGAAAGAGGAAGAAGCCTCATTACCATCTAAACCATCCGCCAAAGGTAGAGGTGCAAATAAAGTTGCTGCCAGAAGAGCTGGTAAGATTGATGATTTTTTGAACGATCAACCTGTCACCTCTGAAATTGCTGCTTCTGGTATCGATGGTGCATTGGAAGCCTTGACATTGACCAACAAGAGTGGTGCTGTCCAGGATAAAGATATTGACAGACATCCAGAAAGAAGATTCAAAGCTGCATATAATGCATTCGAAGAGCAAAGATTACCAGATGCTAGAAAAGAAAACCCTGGTCTTAGATTACAACAAGTCAAACAATTGTTGTTCAAAGAATTCCAAACTCATCCAGATAATCCATTCAATCAAAACACAAACATTGCTCACAATGCTACACAAGACGAAGTGGCCGAATTGAAAAAGAAGGTCAGAGAGGAAAGAGAAGGCAAGTATGTCAAATAGAAGTTGTAATGTTTAGCCTTGATTATTGGTGATCATAATGAAGTACGAATCATGTGAAGTTTATTTTGTAGAAACGCTTGCAATATTGTCAATGCACATTTTAACTACCCAATTGGGAAGTCAACCGCTACGGGAAAATAATTTTGATATACTACTAACCAGTAACCACTAGATACAATACTCAAGTTGACACATATCTCTGGAGTCTCGAGCAGGTTTAAACTTTGGCATGCTTAGGATACCACAATTTCTGAAAAGGTGTTCGACCCTGAGGCCAAAAATAATTAGGAACATCCACAGTTTTACCACCGATTCCAAACCATCACTTATCCAAGCATCATCAAAAGAAACCCAGTCTAAATCTTCAATACCCACGACCTCAACTGTATCTCCTGATTACATCCAAAGCATAACTAAAGGGAAATTCAAGCTTTTAGATCATAAATCAAGGGGAGACAGCCCGTATACCCCATTGGATGCACATTACAGAATACAAGATAACAATACAAATGAAAATTATGAAGAATTAATAGATGATGAAACAGCCGAATTCATGGAGAGTTTTTCAATTTCCAGTGGTAAGAACCATGATCCATTGAAAGGACTCAATCAAAGCACATCCACGATTCAAAATAGTAAAAGGTTTAGAATAACACCAGCAAGAATAGACTTCGCTACATCTGAGACACCGATGATTGATTCATCTGCTCAATTGCGAGGAATATTCACAGATATCCAGTTTGCTATACCACATAACACCAAAAAGTTAACTGTCTTCAGAGGCAGCTTCATAATTGTGGATTTTTATCCTCCACAACATGCTATTTGTTACTTTAGGAAAAGTAAACCTGCAATCATGATACGGTATAGACAAGGTGATTTATTGAACGATCCATCTTTAAGGGATGTTAATAAGAATTCCAATTTGGCCAAATCTTTTGTTCCTGGTGATTATGCCTATATAAGATATGAATGGAGAAGACTGATCAAGAAAGAGTTTTGGAATGCTTTTACCAAATATAAAGGTGACGATGGGTATTACAATTTTCGTGTACAAACTTTCCCTCGTGAGAAAGATTTGACCCAACTTCGGGAAGAGATGAAAATGATGATTCAAAGGACTAAAAAAGCGGATCATTTGAAGTATTTGAAGACCGCAAATCCATCAATTGATTGGAAAAGGGTTGAGAAAGTATTACATTTGAAGAATTTACCATTAATACCTAGACCGATAGATGTTGGAACAAAATTCTTGAAGAAAAAACAAAATATTACATCAGGCTATTCGCCAATGGAAGGAATGGATGAATTAGATCTTATGGATGAAGAGGACGATTTTATAAGATTAAATGATGTCCATTTACAAAACAAAGATTCGATAACAACAACATTGAAGCAGTATACACAACAAGAAGTTCTTGATCTCAACTATGAAAAGGCTAAGAAACAATGGGCTAGTATGCGTTCATCTATGATTTCACCATTAATACATCGTATACGTTCAAAACTACAGGGGAAAATATGATTACATGTATATAAAGTCACAATTCATCAGCCCAATATGGCATTTCAGTAGTGAAACTCCATTGATTATCATTTGTAGAGTATTTTAAAGCGTGTAACCACATGATCATCTTCTCTAATGGTTCATCTTTATAATCGATAAACCCACATTCTTCACATTGTTTTTCGAATATCAAATTGTCAAACCCCTTTTTATATTCATCCATTAATATATCAAAATCTTGTTGTGCTACCTCCTCTGAATTTATAATTTTATGACGAGTTTTAGATCCATCTGGTCCATATAATGGATCATTAATAATTGGATGGCGTAAAAAATTTAAATGGATTCTTATTTGATGAGTTCGACCGGTTTGTGGTTTGCACAAAACTATTGATTGGTCTAGGTCTTTGTTATATTTGATCCTTTCAAAAATTGTAATGGCTTCTTTCTTCACACCTTTCCCAAAATTGAATCCCTTTTTCGGTTCAACGTTGAATACTGGTTTATCACAGGTGATTTTTCTTTTTTTATGAGTTAGTAACAGATATAAAAGAAAGAGAATTGGAATACTCACTCGGGGAACTCACCTTGCACTCTAGCGATATAGTTTTTAGTCACACCTCTTTCTCGAATCATATCTTGTAGTTGATTTGATATTTTTGCATTTTTTGATAGGATCAAAACACCAGAAGTAAGTTTGTCTAGCCTATAAGCTGGATATAGGTTTGGTAAGTTTTCTTGGATTTTGACCAGCTCAGTTATTGAATTATAATAAAATCTTCCTGTTGGATGGGTGGGTACACTTGATGGTTTATTGACCACAATCATATCTTCGTTTTCATAAATCACTTGTATTTTGTCCTGATGAGCCACTGACGCTTCATGTTTATGACTTCTAGTGATTAAGAGGTCATGTGCTTCAATCACAGTATTAGCTAATTGAGGTCCATCTATGATCGTACCTTTCCTGTTTATCTGTACTTGACCCTTCCCTATTTGACTCAACTTTCCTGCTGTTAGTTTTACCAATTTCAATCAAAATGTTAAACACCACTTACATAGTAATCTGTGTCTCTAGTTTTGAATTCTCCACTCAACAAGTCTATAACTCTCCTTCCAAACCAGTGTCCCTTTGCACTGGTCTTATTGACATCATAGTAAGGTCTTACTTTCCTTAGCCCATTCTTGACAAAATAGTGCGGAACCATCGACTCTTCCATCAAGAATGACACCGAGAGATCCTTTATACTGGAAAAATTCGGTCTTCCGAAGCGTAACATCTATAGGGCTAAAGCCTATCGAAAACATTTTGACAGATCCCAAGTTCGCGGATAAAACCGTTAGATTCTCATGATACATCAAAGAATGCTGTTTGTGTGGACAAGAAGAGGAAAGTTACTCCCACTTCTTTAAACACTGCGATACCAGCAAAGCTCTTTGGAGAATCATCAACCCCCAAGCCCTCGAAATCACTTTCAACGACCTCAGCGTCAATACCAGTAAATCCAAGGCGGATTACACATACATGGATCAATACATTGAATTGCTAATCCACTTAAGGCAAAATAGGCGATATAGCAACGAAGTCATCAACTATGACCAAGAAGCCATTATACGCCACTCCAAATTTTACCTGAGCTTCAAGAGCTCCCCTTCCGCCTACTATTACAAATATTAAACTAAACAAAAACATTAAACTGGTGAATTCTAAGTAAAATATCCACTGGGTTAGATAAACTATTACATAATCCTTAATACACAAACCTTACATTGAAAAAAAAAAAAACAAACAAACAAACAAAAAACTTAAAGTGATAAATAACGAACTACCAAACCGTAAGAGATTTCCTTAAGCTACAGATCCTTTGACGGTTACACGTGGAAAAGTCTCAGAAGAAAATGCTGGGGAATTTCTGCTTCAACTTCAAGATAATAAGCTAATATCAAAAGTCTCAGATCTAAGCAACCCGACCAGAGATCCAAACAAATACATCTACAGTTTAATAAAGCCAAAAAGAAGCTAGTTATGGACAGGTATACACAATGGTTCAAGTGCTCTTGATTGTGGTTTTGGTAGGAAGATGGTGATGCTTGTGATGATGTGTTTGCTGGCTTGCTGGAATGTCCTTATCAACAGTGGCTTTCGACTTCTCCTTGATAGGCTCTTCTTGTTTATCATCGTCTTCGTCAAATCTTATCCAGTCTTCAAACCCATCTTCAAATTCATTTTGTAATGCTTTTTCAATCTCAATGATGTTTTTTTTAGAATCAGCAATCTTTTGGAATGACTTGAATTCCTCATCATTTAACAAGCAAGCATCAAGTGCTTTTGTCAATGCAACTTTGTCAATTGATAACCCAATGAAAACAAGTTCTTGACGTCTGTCGTCATATTTTCCTTGATAATCCTTTTTGATCAACGCTCTAGCCATTGGATCTTCTGGCCAAAATTCTTCACCAGTTATGGCAAACCATGGGATTCCACCTTTTAACGTCAACATTGCACCAGCTGAACTCCATTCACCTCTAATAATATGTCTTGATGCCAACCAAAAGAACCCCTTGGAACGTAACAATGGGCCAAATGGAGAAGCTTTTTTATTTCTGATTATTTCTTGTTGACTGAAATCATCTTGTTGATCGTCCTCTTCATCTTCACTTTCATCTTCCTCAGCTTCACTTTCATCACCATCTTTACTTTCCTCATCATCTTCATCATTATTTTCTTCATCATCGATATAAGCATTCTGTTCAATAACCAAAAATTTATCTCTGATGGTCTCATAAAGCCTCTTTGGATGGAATGGTTTTCTTGCTGAATAGACAAAATTATTGATCCCATACTCTTCGGTTTCAGGCTTAGGAGCCATTCTGTTAGTCTGATCAGCCCCAAATTTTCCCTCTCTGATGGCCATCTCTTGGATACTTTGCAACCAACCAGCTGAACTTGTTGCTTTATCAAAACTGTATTTTCCAGTGTTGATGATTTCCTTCATATCCACTTTTGAATAGTCTGTTGTAATAACTTTAGCAACTGGATTCAAGTTCTTGATAATTTTTGCTATCTTTTGCTTTGTTTTTTTACTAACAGAAGATGATTTATTAATCAAAATCACATCTGAAAATTCAATCTGATCAACCATCAAATCTGTGATGGTTCTTTCACTTTCACCTTGTCCATTATCACCATATCTATCAGCCAGGAAATCAGTTGTTTCAAAATTTTCAATGAAATTCACAGCATCAACGACGGTAACACAAGTATCTAGAGAGGCAAATTTGTTCAAGCCTCCAGCGTTGATAATCTCTTTCAAAACTTCAGTTTCTTGTTGAGAAACACCTTGGGAATCTGGATCATCCAAATTTTGCTGCAATAAAGACTCTGTAAACTCAGTGGTGAAAGTTTCAGCAACTTGCATTGGTTCAGAAATACCAGTACTTTCAATAACAATGTATTGAAATTTATCTGAACGTGCCAGTGAAACCAATTCTTCCAACAAATCACCTCTTAGAGTACAACAGATACAACCGTTTTGAAGTTGAATTAATTTTTCCTCCTTTTTGGTCACTTTATGATCAGTGATTAAAGCAGCATCAATATTCAATGAAGACATATCATTAATAACCACTGCTACTTTCAAACCATGAGGAGCGGTTAATATATTTTCTAGTAATGTTGTTTTGCCAGAGCCTAAAAAACCTGAAAGAAGAGTAATTGGAATTGCGGTTGGAACTTTAGAGACCATTTTAATAATACTGATGAATTTTGAACTATAAAGAGCTATAATTTACATGAAATATAAATCATTTATTTGATTTGAGGAGAATTTTGCTATATATATCCTCGTCAATTTTTAAATTTTGGTATTCGATATGTCTACTCACTGAATACCATGTTGCAAAGAAAAACAACCATGATAGTTATCAAGGACTGTACCAACTTTGATGGTGATCTTCCAAATTTGGTGGCCATGGAGGTTAATGATCAAAGTATTTCATAGATAAATGAATAAACTCAAGTAGCTTTATTACATAAGATTGGTAACGGGGTGATTATGATTGGCTGTTGAACTATACTTGACGTGGAGAGAGATCTGTAAGGTTGTTGCAACGCATAACGAATGAGGTGCTTTTCGATTTTAAACATGACAAAACCACAACCTTAGTGGTTGTAGATTACATAGGGAATATAATGGGATATCTGAGTAGAAAATATACCACCAGAAGAAAATTTTACATCGTTTTTGTGCTTGATTACAAAAACATGGTTATAATTGACTGTCAAGGTTATAATTGATTCAATTCGAAGCATATATATACCCGATCTATCGCAATAGAAACAGTTAACGCTTTCAAAGAGACCGGTCGAATAATGAAAAAGACACATATTCTATACAGTACTATCTCACATTAGATGTCCTTTAGTTTACAGTAACGTTTATACAGCTGCTTTGAGTCTTTACTTCTTTATATGAAAAATTACGTGTATTTAAAAGCACACTAATCAAAGAATCCAGTATAATCAACCCCAAGATAATCCAACATCAGCCTCTTTTTGCCATTTCTCAACAATGCCAGATTTCTTATTCTTCCATTGATCAACTTGCTCTTGCGTAACTATAGGGAACTCTCTTCCATAATCTCCAATACGTTTATATCCTCCTCCAAGTTCGGTAAGATCGTTTAAATAACCAACAACATTATCTGCACCAATACGATGATATCCACGAGATATACCGAGTGCTTCTTCTCTGTTTTTGATCCATTCGTATTGTTCTTCCTTTGGCGGAAGTTCAATCTTACCACTCAAGAATCTTGAGATTAAGACAGACTGATATTCAAAAGCTCTAAAACTTAAGGCACCAACAGGGACACCTAATGTCGAAATTAAAGGATCTGAGATGTGGAAAGTATGTTGGAAACTTTCTGGTAGTCTAACACCTTTCTCACTAAAATTTGGCCATAAATGTCTAAGGAATGGATATGAATAATCGTAACCCGTGCCATAAATGACATAGTCTGGATTTTCCAACTTGGTGCCATCAGCAAATATAACATTAAACCCCTTATCAGTCAATTCATATTTTGTAACCAATGGTTTGGTTTTGGTTTTCAAATCCACTAATAGAGTTCTATTGATATTATGATCATCAAGTAATTGTTTTTCAGATCTATAGACTTGATCTGAATCTTTAGATAGAATGAATGAAATATCAAGAGCTGAAGCTGAAGCACCTATAACCAACGACTTTCTACCTTTATATTTAGACTCGTTTCTGAAATTTTTAGCGTACTCAATGCGACTTGGAAACTTGGAGATAACTTCTTGTAATCCTTCAACAAACGGTATATGTGGTACATTATAGTGACCACTAGCTAAAACCAGACCATCAAATTCCTCTTTCCACCAATGGTCGATAAAGTCACCATTTTCATCTTTAAGATCTGTTTCTTGTCTTAGTGTTAGGATGAATGGGGCCGATGGATTTGAATAATCTTTATCAACACGTTCCAGAGTAGTTCTTAAGAGAACATCATCAACGTTTGGTCTAATATAGTCATGAATATACTGTTCAACATATTTTCTTGTAGTAAAAGGCTCATTTTCTGGTTTGGTCTTATCTGGCCATTTTTGATTATCAGAGAATGTCATGAAATGCTCAGGAACATTCGTCTTGATGTTTTCATAAGCCGGGGTCTTGACAAATCGTGCTTGTTTTGATCTCGGTGCGCTGACTTTGGTACCGACCTTAATGTCAAGCGGTATCTCTAATTGAGCATCATTTGTGGTTTCATTAGTTCCTGGTTGAACTTCAATGGAATCAGGAACATCATCTAAATGCCAAACACCTCCAAAAGTTTCACGTCTTTCAAATACTTTCACTTTTTCAAATGAATTTTCCCTTTTCAACACATCAACCGCAACAGCACCTGAAGCTCCAGCTCCAATGACAGCAATAGATTTCACTTTCTTTCCCACAGAAACCTTATCAATAGTCATTTTCTAACTTGAATTATATCCTATCTAAAAGGGCTGTTGACATTTGGTGATCTGATCATCATTTATACCACTTTCTTTGGACGCTGTGGAAACTGTGGGATATCGACTATATTGCCAATTTGGGGGATGATGAAGCCATAATGTCGACTGATAACAAAAAGCCATTGTTCTTCAACTAGTATCAATAAGCCACATATGATAAATCTAATTCCCGTGGCCACTGTATATATCGCTGCTATTACCAAGTGGATAGTTTTAGATCAATTCTCAAATTTTGGTGGCAAAATATACTACAAGACATAACAGCTAAATTGTGACAGACCTACATGACATTTGAATATAATCCTCTTCACTACAAATTGCTTTAATATTAACGCAATACATTTAAAGGACTTGAAATATACAATCCGTATTCGTAACCTCATATAAATTCAGCATGATAACCAGTACCTAGCCAATCTATTTCTTACCACTGATGAAATCACCAGCCTGTTGAGTAGCCGATTTAGCATCGTTTGGTTGAGCGTTTTTTTGAACATCATCAGCTTTACCAGTGATGGCTTCCTTTGCTTGTTCCAAGTATGATTTTTGGTCATCTGGTTTGGCAGCTTCTTTAGCTTTATCAGTGAAATCTTTTCTACCTAAGTCAGACATTGTTGTTATAGTTTGTGATATATTCTTTGTATTGGATAATTCAACGAATACTTCGATGCTCAAAAGGTAGAGGAACAATTAACATCAATAGTGGATTTCGACTGAATTTATACTTCACAGGCCATAGCAAACAACTGTGTATTTAAGCAACGTTGCACCCTGGTCCCTCGATGATAATAGCAAGCACTAAATTTAAACTTTGTTTATGCTTTATTTATTGCTATAACCAGACCGGTAAGAGCACACTTTTGGTCCTAACGGTTTGCTACTTTATCTTGAACAAAGAAATGTATATCTCTCTAAATACGGGGTACTTAAGTTCTTTGACATTAATCTATCAACTATAAACCAGAGTTTTCCAATAGCCTATTTGCAGCGTGTTTCTGTGCCTTTTCAATAGTATGGGCTCTTTCATCACTTAGCAATGCATTTGGTAATTTCGCAAGTGAGGATAAAAGGCTTCCTGCTAATGCGTCACCTGCCCCAGTAACATTCTTTATTTGCTCAATGACCACAGGTACTTCGTAATGCTCCAATAATATACCAACTGATTTGCCTTCCAGTTCTTGACCTTTGCTTTTTAATGATAATTTTGCATTGGTGTTGGTACTAATTAGATCAATATCCTCATGAATTGAAACAACAAAGACTCCATGGGAACCATCTTTAATAACCAATGTTTTAATGAATGGTAATAAACTAATTGCAGAATGAAATATACCATCATGGAGAATGGTTTTATAATATGGATCTCTCAAAGATGCACTTTCTAATCTTGATCTTAAAGCTTTATCAACACCTAAAGAATCTATTACTGGGAACCAATGATCTAATTCAAATTTACCAGCTTCCTCAAATGCATTATACATATACTTCAATTCGTTAAAAGTTGGTGTACTAACGTCGATACTGTTATTTGGGAAAACATCTAACTCACATTGTGCCAATTTTTGTGATTTAGGTGCAGAAGTTGGTTCAAATATAATTATAGATCCCGATTCTTCACTAGCTTCAATGATTTGGTTTATAGAATCCACTGAAATATTGGCATCAAAAAGAACAACATTTGGTGCTGATATCATAATTTGATTAGCGAAATCTTCTCCAAAATCCTCTTCGAGAATTGACATATCAGAAGCTGCAATTATTAATTGACCATTTGCATCGTGATGTGATATATATTGTGCAGTTCTTTCTGTTGAGCTTATGAAAAGTTGAGTGCTATAAAATCCATCATCTAATTCTAAATTAAAATTTTCATCACCAATAACTGATACAAATTTTAAACTTAAATTACCGGTTCTAACAGATTCAGATGCAACGTTATAACCAACACCTCCAATTGACGTTATGATTTTAGCAGGATTGGAATCATTCAAGACAGTATCCGAGACATTATGACAATACGTATCAACCGCGACTGCGCCTATCACTATAGAGTCTATGTCTTTCTCATCCTCAAGCTTCCATTGTCTCTTTAATGCTTTATTTTCAAGAAAATCTGGGTCATTTTTATCCTGCAGTAGCAAATTATTGTATTCCACTGCAATCTCTGCAGCTACTCTTGCATTATTTAAAACAAATTCAATGTTTGATTTAACACTAGCACCTTTTGTAACTTCGTTGATCTTACCTAGTAAAAATGGAGTCAATTGTTTACCTTTGATACCCAATTTTAACGCTTCTTCATTAGCTTCGTTGATGATTTTACTAATGAAAGCACTATCCAATGCAAAGTCTTCCGGAGGTGGGATACAAAACAAATATCCATTCTTTAGATTTAAAATATCACCTTGTAATATTAAATTAGCGGCTTGTTGAACATTTTGGAAATTATAAGGTGAAGTGACTCCAGAATCTCTAGTGTAAAAACCAGGAATATTTGTACCCTTTGAACCCATCGTACCAACGAAAACACCTTTAGTCTCTAAATATTCCATTGTTCTTTCAATATCCAATATTGATTTTGGACCTGCGCATACAACAGCAACTGAAGTTTTACCTAATTCTTCTAAATCTGCACTAATATCCATTGTATTTTCACCATCTCTATGAACACCACCTAAACCACCAGTGGCGAAAATTTTTATACCTGCTCTCTCTGACAATATCATTGATCCACTGATAGTGGTACCACCATTTAATTCAGATGCCATAACATATGGTATATCTCTTCTTGAAACTTTCGTAACATCTTCAGATGTTGCCAATATCTCCAGTTCATGGTTAGTCAATCCTACTCTTGGAATCCCATCAATAAAAGCCGTAGTTGCTGGTATGGCACCATGCTTTCTTATTTCACTTTCGACTCTTCTAGCCATCTGTAGATTTTGAGGATATGGTAAGCCATGAGTTATGATTGTACTCTCTAATGAAACAATAGGCAGGCCATTATTTTGTGCATTTTGAACCTCTTGAGATATTTTCAGTGTCGAGAAGCATCTTCTTACGAAGGTGGGACGAGCTAAGGAGGTTATGGTTCTCAGCATGGTTATGAAAACCCAAACTCTGTTTGTCCTTAGGGTACAAATGTTGTTGCATTATCAGCTACAGCTTATATTTTTCCCTCGCGTATCAACAAAAAAAAAATATGGAGATCACGAATTTTAGTACTCATTGGCCATTAAAATGGATCCAGGATTTGGATATACATTTCGTTCATACTAACTGTTCCCAGTTCATTCACCCATTTCGCAACATGTTCTTGTATGTTGATAATTACTCACTTCTACAAATTATTCAGTACAAGACACTCTTTACATTCAATTTAACAATCTACTTAATCTTTAATCTATAAAGTTTTTTCAATCAATTCAATCTTGTAATCATCTTTCAAAGTCTTAATGATTGGGTTATTGATTTCTGGAGTGTATGGAGCGATCAAACCCTTTTTAACTGGTAATTTATCATTCAAGATCAATTGAGATGCAACAGCAGCTGGAGTACCAACTAATTTAGCCATTGAACTGTAACCTGAACCAGTTGGTGCACCATAATCGACTAAAGTAGAGGTACGGGTTTCTTTTGAGCCATCTTTGTTGATAACACCAAATTTATGTTGTAAAACAACTAAATCTCTTTCACCTTTTTCAAATTGTAATAATTTTTCGAAACGAGAACATAGAGTGTCTAATGGGTTACCCTTTGGATCAATTTCAACATCTGAAGATAATAAACCAAACCAGTTGAAACCATCAATAATCTTAGCCTTTTGAGCATCATCGGCAAATTTAGTTTTACCTTCAATGGCTTTGATTAAATCTTCAGATTTTGAAGATTCAGCATTTAAATATGAAGCTAAAGCATCAGCCCATGATGATTTTTTAGTGAAAACTTCAGATTCATCATCTTTTAATAAACCTAAATCAACAAGAACTTTAATAAATTCTGGGAAACCTTCGAAACGTAAAGTACCACGGATAACGGTTTGAGCTTCTGGGATTTTGTATAATTCTCTGAATGGAGTTGAATCTCTGTTTGGATAACAGACTAAACCTCTTTCAGTGAATTCGTTGATTTTGTAAGGAGCAGTGTAACCCATTAATTCTGGACCATCAACATCAACTTTTTCACCATCTTTGTAGAAAGTAGCAGAGTTTCTCAAAGCTAACAAGACACCTCTAGCACTCCATGAGAATTTGTAACCTAATGGATTGGTAGCATCTTCTGGAGCAGCTAACCCACCACAGTAAGAGATGAAAGAATCAACTTTACCACCTTCTTTATGGATGTCATCGATGGCTTTAACAGCGTATAAATGATCTAAACCTGGATCAAGACCAATTTCATTAAAGACAATGATACCAGCTTCGTTGATTTGATCTTCTAATTCTTTTAAAGCTGGTGAGATGTATGAAGTTGTCAAGACGTTTTTTTTGTTCTTGATGGCTGATTTAACCACTGTAGCGTGATAAATATATGGAATCAATGAGATGATCAAATCGTGATCAGACACAGCGGTGTCTAATTCTGATTCTTTTGAGACATCTAAGGAGATAGCAGTGGCAACATCACCGGCAAGAGATTTAGCTTTTTCTAAAGTTCTACAAGCAACGGTGACTTCAACACCTTCAGTTTTGGATAAGATATCCACGGTTGGCTTAGCAACGAAACCTGAACCTAACAATAAAACTTTTCTTTGGTTGCAGTTAGTATGAGAGGGCAATTGACTTGGTAGCTGGTGGACCTACTTGACCATTTTGTTCTGTAATTGAAATAATATGACTCAATTTCAAATTACAAACTTGTTAGGAAAATGAGTATTAAGTGGAATTTTCAGGATCTATAAAAGTTCGTCGAGAGTCGAGAGCTGACTCAATCGTTAACGGTTGCAGCACGTCGATAGCAGCCCTTGTCGGTAATCATAGGCGCGGGTATTATTGGACAGAATGGGTTAAAATAGTAGAATATGATATCTAATTGCCCCATTTTATAGATTATGTGGAGCAGCATATAATCAATCAGCACAGTCACCGTACAGGGCAATTAGAATTAGCCCTTGGTTAGTTCGAGCCGTGGAACGGAGACTCTTTGTTCTATATGCGCCAGTGCTTCTTAACCACCGCCAACTATGTAGCTTGCAAATTTTTCAACTGCTTCAACTGCTTCCAACTTTCAACCAACAACTTGTTTCCCTTCTCCAATGAATTATTAACTGGGAATTTATCTCTTTGGTCGTGCCATCAACTAGACGATGAAAGTAAACGAGACCCACAGAGAGAAATGGGCTCTTGCAGAATGTGTTCTGGCCTGCTGCTTGGGTCGAAAGACCTAGTGGTGCTATCAGCCGTTACGCGTTTTGAAGAGCCCTGACATCTTTTTGCTTTATATAATTGAATAGATGGTTGTCTCTACAAGATGAATTGGTGTATCTACAATCATAGCTTTATCAGTCCATCTATATCACCACTTCTCTGGCATCAGTAATCGCGATACAAATTACACTTTCTAGCAATCTAACAATATAATTCTCTCAAAACAATGGCATATCTGTTGACTAGAATTAATCAGTAAATAGCACATAACAACACAAAGTGGTCTTATTCTGATCACCGCCTAATTCAAACACGTTTGAGGTTTCAATGTCTCACAATCTTTTGATCAACGCGCGATCGAGATGAAAAAAAATCTTGTTTACATGGCAATTTGACAGCTTTCATAAAAGTTCATCTCAGCTTGAAGCAAATAGGTTCTCTAAGAGGGCATTAACTAATATTCATTATGAGTTCCAGTGACTCACTTCCCTCGTCGTCATTGCCAAAGGATAATACAAAGTTCGTTCCAAGAAACTTATCATGGAGACTAAAGATCAAGAGAACAATCAATATCTATAGAAGGGCACTTCCATTGATATATTTAGCATGTTTTGTATTTGCTGGTTTCGTATACATTTCCAAATCATCTTCGAGTCTGAATGATGATGCCCTAGACAATTATCAATTTGATGACAAGTATCAATCAAGTTCAAATCAGTATGAAGGTACAGATATTAATGCTAATAATTTGAAAACGCTTAAAAAACCTATAACACTTGAAGATTATCCATTCGAAACTGATGTAACTTTATTACCAATTGCACCTTACAAACGTGTACAAGATAAACTAGACTTTAGAGCTACAATGGCATTATATTTGGAAATCATCAAGAATTATGTTTTCAAATCCACTTCAGGATCAAGTTCTCAACCTCCACCAGTTTTCAATTTTAATTGGAAAGATTTTGTGGATTTAAATATATTAAAACCATTAATAGAAGAGAAACCAAATTGTTTCCGTATTGGTGCTCTAGGTGCCACATCAAGAATCCCATGGGAAAATTGTCTAGATGAACCAAGAAATTTAGGATTTGTCTTCATAACACCTTCATTATACCCTGAAACTGAATTTAGATTATCCATTAGAGGTAAATCTTATCTATACACGGCTGCACCAAATCCAAATAAATTGATTTTTTTAGCAGGTGAATTGGCATTCGTTACAAGAGTTGGTAAAAGAGCCTCATTGGAAGAAGGTACAATAATTGATGAATATATTCAACGTAAATTGAAAGACACACCAGGATTAACTCAAGATAAAGCTATAAGGACACCAATTGATCCAAGTGATGAATTAGATGGTATTTCAGTAGCGTTGAAGAGAGATTTAATTAATTTTAACGCGGGGAAAAGTAATACATATGATGTTGATAAAAATTCATTTAATTTACCATCAAATAAAGAGAAAAGTTTATTAGCTAATGCAGCTAGACATAATGATGATCGTCATTTTAGAAATGTTTTCATAAAATCAAGAGATGGTAATTGGCAATCTGAAGAACAATACGATTGGAGATTTTTCAATAAAAAATTAAACAATTTAAATAAAAAAAAATCATTACATTCTATTGTGGAAAATTATTTACAATTATGTACAAATTTAGGTATAACTTCTTGGTTATCTGAAGAATCATTAACTTCATGGAATGGAAATGGATTAATTGGACCATGGGAAGATTCTGTTAAATTTGAACTTCCTGCAGCTGATTTATCAAGAATTGCTAATTCTTTTAATTATTCATTAATTGTTTCAGATCCAAAAAATGGTACGGGGAATTTTCTTGTTGATATTTCACCATGGTTTTTAGAAAGAGCCAGGTATAACGATGGTGGTGCTGCACCTGATGCTGCAGATGGTAGAATTATTGATACAAATACCGGTTTATACATTGAATTATTTGGTGTAATAAATGCACCAAGAGTACCAAAAACTTTTGCAGCAAAGCATAATAGTGAAAAAATTCAAGAATATGTTGTCACTAGTAATGGTAATTTTTGGCATTTACCTTCATTATTACCATTGAATAGAACATTATATGAAGGGAAATTAACAAATGTTCCAAAAGAAATACCAGAAGAATATTTACAAATACCACAAGGTTATAATTTTAAACAACATTTAAGATTATTTGTTGATGAAGAAAAATGTAAATATGTACCAGAAGAGGAAAAAATTAAATTTGATCAAACATATATTGGATGTTGTCATGATGATTTAATTTGGAAAGATTATAATTCAACAAAATTTGCAACAAAGAAATTTTTAGAAGTTAGAGGTCAACCTGTTAACGTTTGGGATGAAATTGATATAAATTTTGATTAATCATGCTTGTTTGTATAATTACTAGTATAGAAGTTATTTTTTGTTTAATCTACTCGATCGTAATTATATAATACAACTTGTTTATATATGGGACTAAATAGCAATACCACTACCACCTTCATCCCAATTATATGCTCTTAATGCATCTTTTCTTTTTCTAGCATTTTCTTTAAATTTGTCAATGTAATCAGTCAAGAGTAATAAATTTTCACAATCTTTCATACTGGCTAATAATTGATTTCTAACCATTTTTAAATAATCCAAGGGGAAATTTGCCATAGCAGCTTCCATTCCTCTCACAAGAACTTTAACATAATATTTAAATCTGTTGATCTGAGTAATTGTACTATTATCTGTACTGTTAATATCATTTAACATTGAAAGCACAGTTAAACCGAAAAGGAAAAGATAAAAACTTGAAATGAAAGGATATCTATGTAAATCTTCATCCAATTTCATTAAATCTTCTAATACTTGAACACATTGAGCAATTCTTGATATTTGAACATCAGAAGTACCCAATTGAAACCCAGCCAATATTCCCCAACCTTGAGTGTCTTCTAATATAAATGTCAACACCAAATTAATATATCTGGCGTAACACATATCAACACAATAAGATTTATTTTTATCAGGACATGCTGCGGTTTGTGCGACTAATTCATTTTTAGATATGGCTTCCAAATTTTGATTTGCAATAAGTAATAATTCATTTCGTAGTTTAGAGTTTTGATTTTTATCCGTTTGAGATAGAGCTTTATATTCGACAAATATACCTGTAAGTCTCAAAAGTGGTAAGAACCAACCATAGATCCCATCAGCAACTTTACCAAATTTTATTGATCGTACCCTTTCTGGATCATATTCTGCAGGTTGTATAAATCCATCAAAATGTGACCAAATTGATTCATCACCTGGTGTGAATAAACCAGAACATTCTTCATCTTTTATAATGGTATTTCTATTGAAACAGAACGCAGTCATTCTGTCCAAAATATAAAGCCCCCACCAGGCACGTCTTTTTTCTTCTTTTAATTCTTCTGAATCGTTAGGGTTTTCCGTTCGTAACCCTAGAGCAATCCCAATTTCATAACCCAATTCCCACCAATACACTGAATCAATAGGATATGATAACCATGGCATCAAGAATCCTAAATGAACTGTAACGATGAAATCATCCAACGTGGCGGCTTCGATTGTTGTTGGTAGTTGTTCTTGAATCATCTCATACAGTTTTTTACACATTGATGCTCTAAAACTCCCCGTGAAGAATTGATTATCAACTTGTACAGCACCTGATAATAAGATGGCCAATATTAAATGTGGCCTTGTGGGTCTGCTATTTTGAATCATAGTGCTATGTCTCAATATAGAGAACACTTTAGCTGCTGGTGGATAAAACTCATCGAAATAAAATTCAAACAGTTCATCAGCAGCCTCATAAGGTAATCCAATCTTGATCAATTCACTTGATATAGTTTCCAATAGTGCAAATTTGGTCTTTCCTAGCACAAATTCTCCATTTGTTGACGTTGTGGAATTGGTTCTTGATGAGGGCGTGTTTAATGAAATTGAAGATCTCGAGGGAACTGGTAATAAGGACCTGTGTGTAATCACTGAAGCCTCAGGTTTCCTGCTTGGTATAACAAGACTTGCCCCATTTATGGATTCTGTGGGACTCGAATCATCATATCTCATTGATATCTTGCTTTTCCTCTTCTTGATATCCTTGGGGTATTTATCACTAGCACGGCCTCTTCTCTTCTCTTGTCTAAGATAAGTGCAGGGTATTCTAACTTGTAAACAATGGGCACAAGGATGGTTACCATCACATTTGGTTCTCTTGACATTACATGAATCACAAGCTTTTCTTATACGAACTTTCCTAGTTCCTGGTGTCCCCGTATCCTCGTTCTGAGACATGCTGCTTTAATGGTGTTGATAATGATGATGAGGCTATCCTGTACAAAGCTGTTATTGATGTTGTTGTATAGAGAGATCAAATTTGGGAATATCCTATCTTTGTTTCTTTTCTGAAGCAACCTCCGAGTTGATATTACGTGAAGTGGTAGCTGGCTTGAAGTAATTTCAAAACTTTTTCTCACCAAACTCAACAGAATAGCTATGACTTGAAATTCTGGCAATAGTTGATGCAAATAGACAGTCTAATCAGTTTTGTCAAAACGTATTCTTCCAAGTTCCTAGAATTTACGGCTTTTGCTGCTGTGAAATTTTAGCTGCTCAGCAGAATTATGTGCGGTGGAAAAAATTATAGTGCACTGCCAAAACTTGTCATGTGGAATTATCTACAAACAACAAAATACAAAAGATGTATAAAATTCACACTCCACTAGAATTCATTCAACCAGAACTCACAGCAATTGTTTCCATGACTCGTAGCGAAATTGGCCACCCATATCTATGATTTATAAATAGACGATTTCAGAATTTGTTTATAATTGCAATCGCCAAAAGCCAAAAGAAGCAAAGCACGGATCGGCAATTGGTGTTCTTGTGGCTGCAAGGTCCCACCAGGGGCTTATAAACTCAAACAGGGTGGCCATGAACTTTGAAGAGTATATTTGTACAATCTGCTTACCATATTATAACACCGACAACTGGACCCTGATGAATCCCGAAATCACAAACACAATATTTGTCTTTGTGATCATTTAACCGTGAAGCGGTGCTATAAATCTTCGGTAAACATGTGCGTATCGCTAAAAGCCATCTAGATGTAAGCGTCGTTGGTGTGAGTTAAAGCATGGAACGTCCTATTGAGCAAGAGAAGCAGAGTGACGACGAGGTGCAAATTATCCATAATGCAAATGATAGGATCTCTGAAAGTCCTGTGGAAGATGAAAGAACTACGATACAAGGCTCAACAGGTCAAACAATATCACAGATACGATTGGCAATGATGATGATTACAGCTTGTTTG
Organism: Hansenula lynferdii; assembly: GCA_030582155.1. Classification (NCBI taxonomy): domain Eukaryota; kingdom Fungi; phylum Ascomycota; class Saccharomycetes; order Phaffomycetales; family Wickerhamomycetaceae; genus Hansenula; species Hansenula lynferdii. Next base: position 49,843 of record JAKTWT010000037.1, on the reverse strand, counting down.
GCATCAATGCTTGCGATGAGTGATACAACTGGGATAACATTGTTGTTAACTTTTGTCTCTGAGGATTTAAATGCACATAAATCAATCCAGTGGGCTGGAACTGGTGCTTTAATTTGCAGTACTATATTTAACACTATAGTGGGGAGATTTACAAAGATCTTTGGCAATAAATTGATGTTCGTTATAAGTTTATCCATTATAAGTCTATTCCAAGTTGCCCTTTATTTCGTTGAAGACAAGATAAGTTTCTATATTTGCAGATCTATAGGTGGGTTTGGTAATGGCGGTATAATATCAATTTCCATGGTTATGATTTCTGATACCGTCACAGTGCAACAAAGGGGAACATATCAGGGGATCTTGGGATTATCCATTGGTATTGGGAGTTGTATTGGTCCCTTTATGACATCCTTGTTTGTATCAAGTATTAAACAAAGTGGTTGGAGAAAATACTTCTTCTTTTCAGGATGTGTGTTTCTGTTGATATTGGTTATGAGTTTTTTAACGGTACCGAATAAGCATCAAGAGGTTACATCCGATGAATCAGATATCAGTTCAAATGATAGAAGGCTTAGAGAACGGGAGCAAAATTGGAAATCGATTGATTTTGCAGGTTTCTTCTTCAGTGCAGTGACAATTTTTTTAGCAATGATACCATTAAACATGGGTGGAATCCTTTTACCTTGGAAAAGTTTGGAAATTATACTTTGTTCCGCATTTGCTTTTATATCATTAGTTATACTTGTAATTGTCGAGTATAAATTTGCATTATTCCCCTTGATTCCTCCTCCTTTTTTTTCAAATTTCAAAGTTGCAAATTTTATCATACAAACATTCTCTATAAGCATAATCTATTCTTCAATGATTTTTTATATCCCAACATATTTGACAAATATACAAGGGAAAAACACATCACAAATTCCCTTGTTTTTTTTAGCATTATTGGTACCATTATCTGTTTTCTCATTGATATCTGGTTATCTAACATCTTTTTTCAAACATTATAAATATGTCATTGTTTGTGGATTATCTTTATTCTTCATCGGTGTGGTATTACTTTCAATATTGGTCCAAAATGATACCAGTGATGTTTGGAATATTTGGATCTTTATATCGATTGGGACTGGTGCAGGTTTCATCTTCACACCAACCACTATTGGAATACAAGCACAAGTATCTGATGAACAAAGATCTGCCGTGTTAGCTATTAAGGCTGTCTTCAAGACATTGGGTCATTCGGTTGGTGTGGCATTTTCGTCAATGATTTATTCAAATTCTTTAATATATCAAGTGCAAAAATTTAGATTACCTGATAAAGATAAAAACTTTGTTTTATCCAATATGCATAAAAGGGCAAGTCCTGACTACTATATGAATCCAATGATAGCCACGCAGCTAGAGGTCATATATGCATCATCATTGAGAAATGTCTTCTTGGCCTATATTCCTTTGACAATAATATGTTTGATTTTATCAATGTTTATTCATGACGAAAAAAAGCAAGTCGAAAGGAATGAAGTAGAGGTAGAAAAACATATAATACTTGAAGTTTCATAGAGCACTATTTTGATATTCCTCTTCCCAAATGTTTCTTTGATCTTTAAACCAAGCAGGTAAGTGATTCTCCTTAGGTACAACAATTTCTATAGCATCAATATTTTTGAAAACTTGCAATGGTAAATAAAAATTGAAATCGTTATAAATGTAATCATTATTTTGAGATGCCTTTTTTATTTTCTTACTTTTTTGTTTTCTAATCTCAGCCATTCTCAGTAAATTTTTAGGTACTTGTGGAGATGCTGATAACAGGTTTTCTTCGTTATCATCATCGTCAATATCCATATCTAAATCTTCCTCTGAAAATCTTCTTAATGTAATACCAAAATCTAACGAGCCATTTCTACTAGATCTGGATCTAAGCATCGGTGGGGGAGCATCATTTGATGTGTTGGATTTGAGTTTCAATGTAGCTAGTTCCAAAAACGTTTCAGCAAAATAATTTGAATTTTTACCGCTGTAAAGTCTATACTCTGAAATTATACTTGAACAATTCCATTTACATGCTTTCCTCAAAAGACCAATTACAACGTTTGTTTTGTCAATTATCAAAAGATTATAGTTGTCTTTGTTTAAAATGACTTGAAATATTTTTCTAATGATTTCTTCTTCGAAAACCATCCAATCTGTATTTGTCTCGTTGATTTCCGTATTTATTGACTGACTTTCGAATCTAATTGTTTCAATTTTATTCAAAGTCATGAAATTTTGAAAATTCTTCATCACAGGCGATTCATTGTCCAGTAGCACAATTGACTTAAGCTGGAGGGTTTCTAGGAAGGCAAAGTTTATTGGATCTAACTTGGAACAACGATCTATCTGTTGTTAATTTTTTGAAGTGATGACACTATAGACGTGAGTCTACTTACATATCCCTTCTTCGACAAGTCCGAAGTTATCTGGTGGTAAAAGCATTTCCAATTGACTTTCTGGAGACTTCAATCTGGTGGTTGTTGAATATAAGAGTGATAAGTATTAAGTGTTATTATGCCCTCTCAGACAGCTTTTTTCAAGAGCTGCTCGTCGTTGGTAAATTGAATCAATTTTTTTCCACTTTTACTTCCTAAACAGGAAGTCAAGGCTAATCAAAAGCATTAAAGGTGCTAAAATTCTGTGTGCGACTTGACAAACACTTGGATTAAACAGATGCCCCAGAGAACTCTATTCCCGCAATACAGATATACTGCGTAATTACCACCATATTCAAGTACCGCAACAACTACAACACTGTTGTCGTTTGTTCAGCTACGTTCGCGGTGAACCAATTCGCGGAACTTGTTGATTTCGATTTCGATGGAAAAACTTTGTTACGTTGTTGTTGCAAGCGCTGTGTCGAAAAGAAACAACTTTGCCATTGAATCACAACCACATCGATATATTACGTTGAAACTTACCAATATATCACTTCATCTATTACTGTTTTAATTCATCATTTAAAATAGAGTAAGTTTAGTCCAAACCAGCTAGCTAGCAATTGAGTAGCTGCTGGCTCAATTTTGCTCGCCGCTACTAACACAGATACATCTAGAACATCACAAAAACAAAAATACCTATTTTTGTTCCTTTGTTCTTCTATCTTTATTGGTTGATTGATTTATAAACACTGGTATTATAGAGGAGCATCAATAAGTGTCGGCTAAACTCATATTCACGGGGTTCAGCAGACTTTTGATTGTTTTATTCTCAATTCAAAAAGCACTTTGGCTTACACCTTTAACTTTGTCACCAAATCAACAATTAAACAGCCCACTTGAGGGCCAAAGGGAAGAGTTTTATCGCTCAAAGAATAAAGAAAAAATTATTTCCTCAGATCTTTTAAAAGCAACTGTTTCTCAGTTAGCACTTCTTGCAAATAACATCAAAGAAGATACTTTTGAGAATACTCTCGTGAAAATCCATCAAATTTCTGAATCAACTTCCAGTGAAGCATACATCCGCTATCTTGCCAGATTATTATCAACTAGCTCATCCTTGGTTGAAACAAATACAATTGCAAACCCTGTTGTCGAAAAACTCATTGAGCGTGAACTAAAGTTTGTTGCAAGTCCATATCACGTACATAGGTTTCCTTCGATCATTGTCAAATCAGAAACTGTTATCATCCAATCAGGTTTGAGAAAATTTTTAGATCATTACAACCTAGACAAATTCCAAAAGGTATTCTTGTTGTTGACTTTAGACAATCTTCCAGATAAAGAACTTTCAAAGGAAGCTGCATATTTAATTGAGGAACTTCATACGAGTGTTTTAACTTACGTTCAAGCTACTGGATTTATAGAAGGAAGTTTGTCAAACGATCAAATCTTTAAATATTTTGACTTGCTGTTTAAATCAAAATTTCTTGATTTCAATTCAAAGTTAGTCGCATACACCACCTATATTAATATATTATCATTTCAGGACACGTTCAAATCCCAATATTTACAAGGAACGTTCGAAGCAGTCAAAGAATTTTTAGTGGAAATGACCGACTTCACATTTGATGATACGCTTTCAAAAATGAGCCCAAGGCTGATCAAACCAGATAAAGTTTTAGCAGATTTATTGTTAGTTCGTTCTGGGAACGATTTGAATGATGCTGTGGCCACCATATTTGGAGAAATTATTGCACCAGGCTCTAAACAACTGGGTAATACACCAGGCGTCACTGATTTGACATCTGACAATCTCCCAGAAGCTACAGCAAAAGGTTCTCAATTAGGTTCAATCTTCCGAAAACTTCCCCAACAACCTGAATGGGAGAATGTTTTCACAAGCATGATGCTGAAAGTTCAGGTCACCAGAATCTCTCAAGAAGCGCTCAGTGAACTGTTATCAGCTATGGATGATTCAACAATTGACGCATTTCTAGAGTACAAGTGGCCTGATGATTTCAAGATTGATCTTTATATTGCACTCAGAAAATTAAATCCTGCTCAAGGTGCATTTGACTTATTGAGAACCAACTACTTGAAACCAATTGTGAGCGATTCATCATATCCAAATTTGAAAAATTCCGTTTTGTATTTTTCAAATGTTACCAGATTAGAACTAGATTGCATTTCAAACTCTTCAAATATCAAAAGTGTCGAACACAAAAGAGCACTTCATCAAATCTTTGAAACAGATGTTAAATCTGCCCCTGAACTTATTGCATTAGGCTGCTCTCAGTACACTCCAAGCAACCCAACAATTGATGATCTTCTAGAGAATTTGGTGGTTCATCTGCTAGATGGCAACTCGACTTATTACCCACTCATTTTACAGAACTCTCATCAAAAAGGCCAGCTTCACAAATTTGTCCGGAAGCTGATTGAAAATAAGGTGACGATTAACGATCAAATTATAAGTTATTTAATTCACCATGATCTGATCAACAACTTTTTGGAACAAGTTGATGTGCCTGTTGGGCTTACGCTTTCTGCCTTGGCTGTCAAGCTGGGATGGGACGGACTTGAAAGCTATCTCGTCAAACATAAAAAAGATGATGGTTTCACTGATGGTTTATTGGCATATTTGAGAACTCAATCGACTGTTGATGAATCGAAGGTTGATTTACAAAAAACAACCAGCTTGAAAGTTATATATGTTCTGCTTGAAACTGTCTCCAAACAAGATCTAGATAAAGATCAATTTGACGAGTTCCAAGCAGTTCAGACTCAATCACTCCAAGCATTTCCAAGACTAATAAACTTTGGTTTCGGTCATGATAAGGCGATACTTGCTAATGGTGATGTTAACACTTTCCCATATGATGTTGAACAACAAATGAAGATATTTTATCAACAGATGTACAATCATGAGATTGAAATTAAAGATGTGATAACGATGCTATCAGAACTAAGAGAAAGTGATAAACCAAGAGACCAGGATGTATTCGCATGTATGATCCATTCTCTTTTGGATGAATACAGATTTTTCCCTGAATATCCATTGAACGCTCTAGCCATTACGTCTGTGTTATTCGGGTCTATGATTTACTTCCAGCTCATCAGAGGTACAGCACTGACAATTGCTTTGAGATATATTCTGGACTCTTGTAATCAATCTCCAGATTCAAATATGTTCAAATTTGCTGTTCAAGCTTTGTTTGCATTTAGACAAAGATTACAAGAATTCCCAAATTACTGTGCTGCTTTATCTGAAGTCGAATCCTTGAAATCTCAACAGCAAATCTTTGATATCATTATAAATGTTGGTAAAAACAAGTCAAATGCGTTTTCTGGAGGCGATATTGCTTTGAATCAAAACCAGCAACAGATTATTAATTCAAATGCATCATCTGTTGGTCCTCGAGTTGAGTCCAAACCTCAAATCTTCAAGTCAATCAGTACTCAAGTTTCAGTCTTTCACGATGTGCAACAGGAAAATCCGCGTCAAGACATTTCTCAAAGAATTTTGTTTTTGGTTAACAATATATCAGAGGACAACTATGTGTCCAAATCCAATGAAATTCAATCTCACTTACAGCCAGCTTATTTCCATTGGTTCGCGGGATACCTTGTTGGTTCCAGAGTTAAAACGGAGCCTAATAATCTTGAATTGTATGGTTCTCTTTTAGAAATTATCGATGACGAGTTGTTTGTCGAATATGTTACAAGTGTTACTCTGGAAGAAGTATCTGATCTTTTGAATGATTCAGACGATTCACCAACTGAACGTTCATATTTGAGAAATCTTGGTAGTTGGTTGGGAAGAATTACTTTGGCAAGAAACAGACCTTTGAAACACAAAAATTTGTCTCTGAAGGAACTTTTAGTTGAGGCAAATGATAGAACCAAGTTGGCACTTGTCATTCCATTTGTTTGTAAAGTCCTTGATCAAACCAAGAGCTCGGAAATTTTCAAATTACCAAATCCTTGGACAGAGAGTGTTACTCGTGTTTTGAAGGAGCTATATGATTATGTTGATTTGAAGCTCAATTTGAAGTTCGAAATCGAAGTCTTGTGCAAGAGCTTGGGGGTATCTGTTGAAGATCTAAAACCATCAACAATAGTTAGAAAAATTGATGATACTGGCCATAAGGTGGACCTAGCTACTGGAATAGCTAATATTAAGCTTGATGGCGTTGATGGTGCATCAAACCCATTTTCTCAACGTACACTAGCTTCACATGATGGACAATTGTTGAATCGTGATACACATGCACTTTTGCAGCAGCAGCAGCAACAACATCAGCAACAGCCAGGTGTCGCTCAAAATTCGGGTATACCACCACAAATACCACCTCCTCAACATGTGGGACCACAAGGTCAGCAACTACCACAAGCTCAACAAATACCTTCTGCTCAATTGAATGACGCATTATTCAATCAACTCAAAGGTACCACTGTCTTCGTTACTGATCCTTCTTTGAAACGTGCATTTGTTGTTGCTCTAGGAAAATCTATCAGGGATATTCTACCACCGGCTGTTGAACGCGCTGTTAGTATTTCGGTTACATCTGCCAGATCACTGATTTTGAAAGATTTCGCCACTGAAGTTGATGAAATCAAAATACGGTCATCGGCTTATACTTTAGTCCGTCATCTGGCACAAGGTCTGGCATTAGCTACGTGCCGTGATCCTTTAAAGGAAAATATTCAAACCACACTCCAAGCCCTAACACCACAAAATCTTGGTATTGAGAACACGGCATTTGAAGAATTGGCACAAGCTATAAACGACAACATTGATTTGGCATGCAGTTTTGTTGAAAAGGCTGCCATTGAAAAGGCCGTTCAAGAAATTGAAGAGATGCTAGTTACATCGATTGCAGTTCGTCGCTTGCATCAAGAAAGAAGGGCTGATCAACCGTTTTATTCACAACATTTGTCAAGATATTCAATGTCTTTACCGGAGCCACTGGGTTTACAGCCATCGGGTGTAACTGCACAACAGCTATCTGTCTATGAATCTTTCGGTAAACACGATGTCTCATCACCAGCTACATTGTTATCGCAGACGCATCAGACATCATTGGAGGCACCTCCGCTAGCCACAGGTACTACATTAGGTGGTTATCCACAAACAGCTCAACCACTAACCATTGACCAAACATTTTCATATGTCCAAAACCTTGTTGAAAATTTATCTAGAGCCATTGCTGAAGTTCCTCAGGGCACTTTAAGTGAATTGGCAGCTGAAACACCAATTAAGCTGCTGATTAACCAAATATTCAACATCTCAGCAGGAAGCTTGAATAGAGAACAACTTTTATTGAAAATCGCTCAGTTCATTGTTAATGCCTTATTCACTAGTTCTGAATCCAACCTGTCCGTTGAGGTCTTTGTATTTTTGCTTGAAAAAATATGCACTATTTCAATTTCTACCAGAAAAGATGTTTGTTGGTGGTTGGTACATGCTTCAGATGAAAGAAAGTTTAACGCCAAGGTTATGTTTGCTCTCTTGAAAGCCGGACTTGTCACCGCAACTGATTTGGATAGACCACTTTCCAAGTCTATCTCTGCACAAAATCCAGTCAGCGTCGATTTTGCTATCAAATTGATTAAGGAAAGTGTATCAGTCGAGAACTCTGTTGCATTTAGGTCAGATTTTGCTCTTACAGTGGATGTCTTGAAGGAGATCAAAGACAATGAAAATGTTAATGATTTCTTAAACTATTTGGAGAATGAATCAACGCCATTGGCTGACTCTCATTCCACCATGTCAGAGTCTGATAGATTAGCTTATGTCTTCACTGAGTGGACTCGCTTGTTGCAACATGAACCTAACAATGATAAGTTACATTATGTATTTGTTCATCAAATGGTAAAAGCAGGCATTTTCAGTAAACCTGAAAGTGTGACGACTTTTTTCAGAAATGCTGTTAATATTTCTGTTGGATACTTCAAAGGCAGTGACCCAGCCAATGACGTTTTCCAGATTACAGATTGCTTATCCAAATTGATTGTGAAGCTTTTGGTTGCACAACAGGAGACTGATATTTCCAGAGCTAATTACTTCAAGTTGATACTTTCGATCATTTCCTTAGTGTTTGCCGATGACCATGAAAAATCTAAAGAAGAGTTCAATGAAAGACCATATTTTAGAATATTTTCTACAATACTATCTGAGTGGTCTTTGGTGGATACCAAAACTCATTCTTTGGAAGAATTTAATGCTTCTTTCTATTTGATTTTGGCTGACTTTTTCAATTGTTATCAACCGTTAGCTTTCCCTGGTTTTGCGTTTGCTTGGGTTACGTTAATTTCACACAGAATGTTCTTATCGAATATTTTGGAACTTGATCATCCTAAAGCATCTTCCAAGTTTGTTATGCTTTTATTGAACTTGCTTCGTTTCGAAGGTAGATATGTGAAACAGAAAGAGGTTCCGGAAGTCATATCAGTTCTTTATAAAGGTACACTACGTTTGTTCTTGTTACTCTTACATGACTACCCAGAAGTTTTGGTTCAATATCACTACCAGTTGTGCTGTGAAATTCCGCCTTCTTTTGTACAATTGAGAAATATTGTTCTATCTTCATTTCCAAAAACCATTTCTATGCCTGATCCATTCACTCAAGGTTTGAAAGTTGATAGACTGCCAGAGATTATTGAAGCTCCTGTCATCGGTTATAATCCAGCAAATGATCTCAAATCTTTGAAGAAACCAGTTGATGGATTTTTGAGAATACCCTCCAATATGTTATTAAAGTCAATAATGAATGGTTTGAAGCAAGCTTTATCGGATGAAGCGGGGATCGGTTATAATAAATCAAATTTCAACACAAAAGTTATCAACGCATTAGTCCTCTATGTTGGTACGCAAGCTGTGAACGACCGCCAGCCAAATGGCCAAACCTTCAATCCTAAATCGTCACACTTCGCCTTGCTATCAGGGTTGGTACAAGAAGGTACTATAGAATTCCAATATCATTTGATCGAAGCCATTTGCAATCAATTAAGATATCCAAATTCCCATACACATTGGTTCAGTTACATTATATTACACTTCTTTGGTGGCCAATCTCTGTGGAATGGTAAAAAATCACAAGTGCAAGAGATCATCACTAGAGTATTACTAGAAAGAATCATCTGCAATAGACCACATCCATGGGGCCTGTTGATCACTTTCACAGAGCTGCTCAAAAACACAGAACTGGCATTCTTCGATCTGGATTTCACCAAGTCATCACCAGAGCTTGAAGGTATTTTTGGCTCCTTATTGCGTCACATAAGCTCGAGCACTTCAAAATCTCAAGCTCCGGTTCAAGCACAAGTCGCTTGAGTCTAACGATTATGCATTGTTTTTATGTTACACTTGTTTTCTCTCATATATCTGTATACTACATTGTTATGTATAATATAATTTCGTTTTAATAGTTGTAAAACTAAAGGCGTAGAGTAGTGGATTTGACATAGATTTGAGGTTTGGGTCGGAATTCGCAGTCGGAACTAATCTATTTTTCCCTGTGCCTCGATTTTAATCAAACGTGTGTTTAGATTATAGAAATTATTTTAAACTCAGTGTACAAAGTTCAACATTTTATAGAGCAATATGTTATCCTTTCTGCGAAGAAGAAGACCTTCTTCTGATAGTGATATTAGTGGGATTGCTGAGCAACCAAGAGTAAAGTCCAGAAAACCGCCAAGTAAGCATACAACAAGTGAAAGACAATGTGTTGGAAGCATTTAACTGACCAATTCTACAGACAGCGCTTTTAGACAACAAAGATTAAAATCATGGCAACCAATTCTTTCACCAAGATCTGTATTACCACTCTTGTTTTTGGTCACAGTGATATTTACACCGTTGGGGATAGCGTTAATTTATACAACATATAACGTTCAACAACTTGTGGTTGAATATGGTAAATGTTCTGAATTAGCAGGTTCTTCATTCGAAGACATTCCATCCAAGTACATAACAACTCATTTCCAATCTTATAATTCTGAAGATTATAGTGTGCCTCAATGGAAGCTTTCAGAATCAAACGATGAGCAAACATGTCAAATCAAATTTTCTATTCCGCATGAAATTAAAGCACCTGTTTTTCTATATTACAGGTTGACTAAATTTTATCAAAACCATCGTAAATATGTTGAATCATATGATTTGGATCAATTGAAAGGCGTTGCTGTGAGTGCAGATGATCTAGATAGTGATTGTTCACCATTAAAAACCAATTCCGAAGGTAAACCATACTATCCATGTGGTTTGATAGCAAATTCCTTTTTCAATGACACATTTGATTCTCCTTATAAGACAGATGATGAAAATTCAATTTACAACATGACTGACTCTAAGATCTCATGGAGCTCTGATAGATCGAGATATAAAAAGACCAAATATGATCCTTCCGATATAGTACCACCTCCAAATTGGGCTAAAAAATATCCAGATGGTTATACTAGTGATAATCTACCGGATCTTTCACAATGGGAAGCATTACAAGTATGGATGAGAACTGCGGGCCTTCCAAGTTTCATGAAGCTAGCACTTCGTAATGATCAAGATACTTTAGAAAAAGGACAATACATCATCAACGTCGGATTGAATTTCCCAGTGTCAATATTTGGGGGTACAAAATCAATGGTCCTAACGTCAAGTAGCGTTGTGGGTGGTAGAAACTTGAGTCTCGGTATTGCATACTTGGTTGTTGCAGCTATAGCTGTCTTCTTCGGAATCGTATTCTTGGTCAAATATATTATTCAACCTAGAAAACTTGGTGATCATTCATATTTAACATTTCAAGAGAGCTCGAATACTCGGGCTGATAACAATTCTACGGTAGAACCACAGAACAGCAGAGATGAGACGCGGAATATCCGAGAGATACTTTAGTTGAATCTCGTTAATTTGATTTTATAGCACAATCTAAAATAATGAAACTCGATAATATAGTAAGTACTAGTAGTATTGTTTCTTTTCGCGTGGGGTAATACTGCCATTTTCCGTAGTGCAATGTTATTGTTTTGAGATTCCACATTCACAAAAATCAACAATTAATAAGGTCATAAGTCCACAAGCGCAACGAAATTTTTAATTATTGTAATTTTTAATACCTCGTGAATATCGTGCAAAATGGCCAGAGCTAAGCGTATTGTCAAAGAATTAGATGATGTCAGAAAAGACACAGAAGCATCCATCACTTTGGAACTAGTCACTGAGGATGATTTGAGTCAATTAAAGGGTACATTTATAGGACCACCTGACACTCCATATGCTGGAGGTAAATTTATCGTTGATATAAAGATTCCAGTGAGTATATTTACTTTATGGGTAACATTGACTATTAATTAACACCATTTATAGAATGAATGTAAGTGAATTGGGTAATTTTCAATAGTCACAAGTGCTTGATTGCTAATATACAAATAGATCCATTCAAACCACCAATCATGAAATTTGATACAAAAGTCTATCATCCAAATATTTCATCTGTTACTGGTGCAATCTGTCTCGATATGTGAGTGAATGGTCTTTTTTTTTTTTTTTTGACTCATGAAGGATCCATACTAACAATGTACTAGCTTGAAAGATGCATGGACCCCAATTTTGACACTAAAATCATCATTAATTTCATTACAATCACTTTTCCAATCACCAGAACCAAATGATCCACAAGATGCTGAAGTTGCTAAGCATTATATATCGGATAAAGCAGGTTTTGAAAATACTGCTAAATATTGGACACAAACTTATGCAACAAATGGTGAATCTAAAAATCCAAATGATGCTGAATTATATGGTATAGATGAAACAACTGTTAAAAATTTTGAAAATATGGGATTTCCAAGAGAAAAAATTATTACAGTTTTAAGAAGTCTTGGTTTGAAAAAAGTTGAATCTGGTGAGCCAAGAACTGAGAATAAAGTTATTGAAGAATTGTTAAAATGATTATACGGTAAGTTCGATTTCCATTTAGATACGTATAATAACATTCAGTATTATATTACAATTATTATTAATATGTAGTTACAGTGTCATAATTACACAAATAGATTTTTTTTGTAGAGCTAAATATTAGGCTATTCTGTTTTTCAGAACGTGACAAGCCTCTCAATGTTATGCAAATTGACTCAAGTAGCTAAACTAACATTAGCAGAACCCCCATCTGGATTGAAATTGATGCAGTGTATTTAATTGTGCTGTAGCAATTGGTATATGGTATGATTATTCAATTAGCTGGAGTCTTTGTTGTTTTTTTCTTTTGATTTGTTTGATTGTTATTAGTTTTTTGATTTTCTTTATTTTTTGAGTTGTTCTTGTTGTAATTTGTATTGTTGTAACCATTGGTATAATTATTCTTATTAGTATTGTTGTTGTTGTTGTTTCTATTGTTATTATTATCAACTCTTCTATCTTTAAATTCTATATCATTAGATTTCAATTCTAATTTAACAGTACTATCACCAATTCTTAAAGTTTTCATCTTTAAAGCCTTTTGTTGAGATTTTTCAGTTTCAAAATCAGCTAAAGTGAAATTACCTCTTGGTTCAACTTTTGTAGTTTTACCAATTTTTTCATCTAATGCAATACGAATTTCTGGAGCTTTTAAAACATTAGTACCACCAATATAAATTGGGTATAGATGAGTGGATCTTCTGTTTTTGTTGTTATCTAATTTTTGATTGTTACCAACACTTTGTAATGATTGTTGAACTTGTTCAGGTTTAGTAGTTGATGGTGATTCTTTAGCTGGTTTTGGTTGAGCATCTTGTTGAGTAGTTTTTGGTTTAGTAGTCAAAGGAGATGTAGAGCTAGCGGCAAGTTTTTGAGCCCAACTTTTTGGAGCTGTGGAGACTTCTTTGGCTGATTCTTTAACTTCTTCAGGTTTGGTTGCAGTTTCTGGCTCCTTAACTTCTGGTGTGGTTTCTTTTGAAGCTGGTGTGGATTCTTTCAAAGTTTCTTCTGATTGATCTTTTGTTGATGGTTTACTTTCTTCTTCTTGAACAGGCTTTTCAACTTCTTTTGGTTCAGGTGACGATTTTGGAGTTTCCTGTACAATTGGAGTTTCCTCTTTTGGTTTTTTTTCGTTGATTTCACTTGAAGGTTCAACAACTTCCTCAGATTTTTCTTCAACTTCAACATTAACGACAGTTTCAGGTTTTTCCTCTTCGGCAGCTTGTGGGACTGGAACAATATCATCCAAATTATCAGCTTCAATCTGATTCAATTCAAAATCATCATCTGGAATTAATCTGAAAACATCATTGCTAATATCGTAAGTATTACCAACTTTACCTGGAACCAAGACAAAAGTTTGAGTGAATCTATAAACTGGAGATTCGTCAGTCAATGCCAATTCACCAATTGTTGAGATTAAAATTGAATTTGAATTTGCAATTGGAATTGATTGGAAATCAATACTTGAAACTCTAACTTTACAATTCTTAATATTTGAGTCTGCAAAGAATTTTTTAATCTCTGATTTTGAAGTCAATGATTGAGTTTCAATTGATTTATTTATAGTTTCATGATCATCATTATTTGAAGGGATTTTTGAATGAGTTAAATTTGCATCATCGGTATAAGCTTGAAACAAGTTTGTTGGATTTTCATGCAGATTTTGATAATAAAACTGAGCAAATGAGTAAGTAACAGCTTCAGTGGATGTCATTTTGGTGATTTTTTTTTTTATACGTTTAATTGAAGGAATGAAATATCAATGGTACGTTCTTTTCTAAGCGCTCAAGTCAATTGATGGAATTCAATATGATAATAACAGCGGCAAAAGCAAATGAACAAGGCAAGTCTGTTAAAATAAAGAACAACGGATCGTGTAAAAATAATGTTGTAACCTGTGCGAGAATTTTCAAGGTTGTACAAATTGAAAATTGTTTATTTATTTACAATAATTTCGGATTCTACAATTTGACGTCAAATTTTCGATTTTCATGAAATCTGTTGATGACAATTTTTGAGCTGAATTTTTTGCTCACAACGCAGAAACGGTGCGCGCACTACAATGATCAAATATTATTAGCATTTCATCTATTTCTTTACAAGTCATGAGCTCTTGCTAAGCCCTGTGGAGTTTGAGACCCCGTCACCTGTTGCGCTTGTGGCTGCTGTTGTTGTAGCTGGTTTTCATTGATGAGCCCATGGATGAGACCTTTGAATTTACTCAAATCATGAATCTTAGTTTTAATCTCGATAAATGATAGATTTGTTAATAAAGCTTGACCACCAGTGGATACAAATATGCCTAGTCTTGGTATATTTAGATCTTCAGCCAAGTTTTCAAGACTCAGTTTAGTATTTGTTTCATTCTTTGTTGTGGTGTTGATAACTTTTGACAATAGTTTCAAATCAAATAAATTTGGGAAATATAATGCAATCTTGTGTAAAAATTCATCCTCTTTAGATGGCATACTGTTATTTGTCAATAGCGATAATAAGAAACCAAAATCATATCCTGAATGGAAACTTGTCCAATAAACATTTGGTAACAGAACTAACCCAGAACTGGTTAATAATTCAGCAAATTCAAATTGATCAATCCCACGAATCAAATGTTGATTAAAATCAATTCCTGTCTTTATCAAGGATTCATAAGCTTCATTAGAAATCATTTCAGCATTCAAATCAAATTTAAAATTGAATTGCCACGTACTATAAATATTATCAGGTTTTTTACCATTAGCATCACTTAATGAAATCCCAAATTGAATCAAATTCAACAAATCAGTATTTGTTCTTAATGTTTGATAATGATAATCATTTGTTGATGTGAAAACACCAATTGGTCTTGCTAATATTCCTGGAAATTCTGTAGAAAATGAAACATAATTATATTGAGTAATTAATTGACGAATTATATTAAATTCTTGTTGGAAATTTTCCTTCCATACTTCCTTAACTGTTGTTATTGGAAATGCAACACTATTGCTTCCAATACCACCTGTGATGGAACTTGGATTAGTTTGACCGCCTAGTGTATTACTATTCCCAATTATTGAGCCAGGTGGAATTTGTTGATGATGAAGTTGTTGTTGTTGTTGCGCCTGTGCCTGTGCTTGAGCTTGAGCTTGAGCTTGTTGCAATTGTTGTGCCTGTTGTAATTGTTGTACTTGTTGTGCCTGCAGTTGCGCTTGAACTTGTTGCTGTTGTTGCTGCTGTTGTTGTTGTTGTTGAACCAATAATGGGTTTAGACCCCTTTGGTTTATCTGTGGAGAGAACGATAATTGTTGTAGTTGGTTCAATTTCTGTAATTGAGCTGACTGATTGATATCATTTTGTAAATAAGGGAAACTCATTATGAAATATTCAATGAATCTATTATCAGTTAAGCACTTTCTTATACCCAAATCTGCAATCATGTTATAAATTTGTGAACACTTGACGAAAAACCAGATAATTCGCGAATTTAATCATCATATTCACGTGACTCGTCACGTTCCAGAAAATTGCCATTTTCGGCTTGTTCCGCTGATGGTTTTCTTTCAACGTTCAACGTCAATTTGTATGAAACTTCCCTAATCGAAGAGCTAAATTGTCTGGTGTTGTACTATTCTCAGCCCCTACACACCTACCTATAAAGATTGCTGCTTACCAATATTTAACTGTATATATTAGTATACATAGTCGTACCTCAGAGCCAAGCAATATCTCGATCCGTTTGATTGATCATTGATCTCGGCTCATGCCCAATTTATAAGCTTGAATATCTCACGTTCGGAGTTTCAAGCCTATATTAATATAGTTGATTATAATATAATTACAATATATTGCTATATTAATTAACAAAGCTTGATCCAAAAAGCTTTCACATTATCATACAGCTCTTAAGCTCATAAGCTCTAATAATCTACCAACTGGAGGCTCATTTTCCAAAGATTTTGAATAGATAGTGCTAGAATGTAGCTTTTTGTATGCTGGAATATGCAAATGGACTATCTCGTGGCCGCGCTTTTAGCACCAATGATATCACAGTATGTATGGACACATTTGAAATTTTGAACTCCGAGATAAAATTATAAAAAGGGCACAATTGCCACAATCAGTGATTAATCAATTATGTTTGTAATTAAACAATCAATTATAGATCTTATATAGACAATGTCCACCACCACAGTTAATTATCCAGAAGAATTTAAAGGTTTTGCCATTAGTGATTCATCAGAATGGTCACATCCAAAATTAACATCTTATCAACCAAAAAATTTTGGTGCTAATGATGTTGATATTGAAGTTGAAGCATGTGGTATCTGTGCAAGTGAGTTATTTACATTGAAAAACGAATGGTCACATGATGAATTAGCATGTAAATCATCAGCTTATGGTCCAAAGACACAATGTGTTGGTCATGAAGTTGTTGGTAAAGTTGTTAAAATTGGTGAAAATTGTAAAACTGGTATTAAATTAGGTGATCGTGTTGGGTTAGGTGCTCAAGCTTCATGTTGTACAGAATGTTCTCGTTGTCAAAATGGTGATGAACAATATTGTCCAAACTCTGTTGGTACATATGCTAGTCGTTATCCAGATGGTTATGTTTCTCAAGGTGGGTATGCATCTCATGTTCGTGCTCATGAACAATTAGTCTTCCCAATTCCAGACTCTATTGAATCTCATTTAGTTGCTCCATTACAATGTGGTGGATTAACTGTTTATTCTCCAATCAAGAGAGGTATTCAAGATTTACCAAAAGATGTTACTCCAAAAATTGGTATCATTGGTCTTGGTGGGTTAGGTCATATGGCTGTTATGATTTCAAAAGCTCTTGGTGCTGAAGTTACCACTTTTTCTAGATCAAATGCTAAAAAGGAAGATGCCCTCAAGATGGGATCTGATTATTTCGTTGCCACTGGTGAAGAAAAAGATTGGGATACCAAATTATTTGATCAATTCCATTTATTATTGAACTGTGCTTCTAGTACAAGTGCCTTGGATTTGGATGGTTTATTGAAAACTTTGAAAGTTAACAGATCGTTCATTTCTGTTGGGTTACCTCATGTTGACGAAAGATTCAACGTTTCACCATTCACCTTTTTCGGTAACGGTTCCACTGTTGGGTCAAGTTGTCTAGGTTCAAGAAGTGAAGCAATTGAATTATTCGAATTGGCTGCTAAACACAATATCAAACCATGGGTTGAAACAATCAAAGTTGGTGAAGAAGGTGTTTCTGAAGGTTTGACCAGATTAGACAAGGGTGATGTTAAATACAGATTCACATTGGTTGGATTCAACGACTTCTTTGGTACTGGTAAATAGATGTCTAGTGAGAATATAGATTACTTTCACATGTCGCTAAGCCACGGTAGTTTACTGTTTATTTTATGGTTTCTAGTATATTTTTTTTAATTCCACTGGAATTAAATTTAATTTTTGAGATCTGACATGTGAAGAAATTTGAAAAATATTTGTGACGTTATGTACTCCAGAGACACTAAAAGGATATGGGTAAAGGGAGACGTGGTGCACTGTGAAATGCTTGGGTCGTAATTACTACAAATGGTGTTCAATTGATATCAATTAATATGACCTTGTTCCTTTGTTCCCGTGCCCTGTTGGTTATGGTTATGAATTATGATCTTGTTGATGTTACAGTTGTGTGTTCTTGGTGAACCCCTTTTCTAATAAAGTGTATTAAGGTTCAAAACATATTTCACATGTGATATTTCCAAAGGAACAATAGACTATAGACTTACCAAAGAATATAAATAGCCGCTATTTTCTCCTTCTTTTAACACATTTCACAATTGTCTTCTTTCCATCAATATCTTTGAATTTGCCTAGTCTTGTGCAAGTTCAATTCCAAGCTGTTTTCCAATCTATTGGCCTCACTACACCACCCATTCAACACTAAACATACAGGAAGTCCATCTCTTCCCAATATAACATTCCATTAACTTTTACAATTCAACAAAATGGTCTCTATTAAAGTTTCAAATGATAAGGTCAAGTATAACAGTGACAACACTGTTTTAACTTCAAACTATACTTATCAAAATTCAATTGTTGAAAAATCAAACGATGTTTACACCGTTAAACCTTTCACTAAACAATATGAGTTCCAAGTTGATTTGCAAACCCCAAAAACTGGGTTATTATTAGTTGGTTTGGGTGGTAATAATGGTACTACTTTTGTCTCTGCTATTGAAGCTAATAAGCAAAAAATTATCTTCAATACTAAAGAAGGTGAAATTAAATCAAATTATTTTGGTTCTGTTACTCAATCATCAACTGTTAAAATTGGTATTGACTCCGATGGTAAAGATGTCTATGTTCCATTTAATTCTATTTTACCATTTGTTAATCCAAATGATTTAGTTGTTGGTGGTTGGGATATTAATGGTGAAAATTTACAAAATGCAGCAAAGAGAGCTCAAGTTCTTGAATATGATTTACAATCAAAATTAGGTTCAACTTTGGCTAAATATAAACCATTCAAATCAATTTATTATCCTGATTTCATTGCTGCTAATCAAGAAGATAGAGCTGATAACATTTTTAACGTTGATTCAAATGGTAAAATTGATCAATCTAATAAATGGGATCATGTTGAACAAATTAGATCTGATATTAAAAATTTCAAACAAGAAAATAAATTAGATAAAGTTATTGTCTTATGGACTGCAAATACTGAACGTTATTCTGAAATTATTCAAGGTGTTAATGACACCAAAGAAAACTTAATTAAATCAATTAAATCAGGTCATAAGGAAGTTAGTCCATCATCTGTTTTTGCTGTTGCCTCAATTTTGGAAAATGTTCCATTTATTAATGGATCTCCACAAAATACTTTTGTCCCTGGTGTTGTTGATTTAGCAGAATCCGAAAAATCATTTATTGGTGGTGATGATTTTAAATCTGGTCAAACCAAATTAAAATCAGTTCTTGCTCAATTTTTAGTTGATGCTGGTATTAAACCAATTTCAATTGCTTCATATAATCATTTAGGTAATAATGATGGGTTTAATTTAAGTTCAAATGAACAATTTAGATCTAAAGAAATTTCTAAAGGTTCTGTTATTGATGATATTGTTGAATCAAATTCATTATTATATAACAAAGAGTTGGGTGATAAAGTTGATCATACTATTGTGATTAAATATTTAAAAGCTGTTGGTGATTCTAAAATTGCTATGGATGAATATTATTCTGAATTAATGCTTGGTGGTCATAACAGAATTACCATTTCAAATGTTTGTGAAGATTCTTTATTAGCTACTCCATTAATCATTGATTTAGTTATTGCAACTGAATTTTTAACAAGAGTCACTTATAAAGATTTGGATAAACCTAATGAATCTGCTTCATTGTATCCAATCTTAGGTTATTTAAGTTACTGGTTGAAAGCTCCATTAACAAGAAAGGGTTTCCAAACTATCAATGGGTTAACTAAACAAAAACAAGGTTTAGAAAACTTCTTGAAAGCTTTAGTAGGTATTCCACTTTCTGATGAATTGAGATTTGAAGAAAGATTATAATCAAGATTTCTATATCATATCTCAACTAGCTTTGAGCATCATTGCTTTTATTGTTTTTTTTATCCACTAATTTTTGAACTATGACTATACAATTATATAACTAAACATACATATTTTTATAACTTCAAATCACATCTGTAGTACATATATCAAGTTCTATATAAATAATGAGGTGATTTATCACCCATTCTAAAGAACTCTTCATCAGTATATCCATCAAATTTTCCACTTTTCAAGTCCCTAGCACGCTTCTTATTGATGTATGAATAAGATCCTAGTAGACAACTTGCTGCACAGAATCCCATAACGGCAAATCCCAATTCAAGACTATGACCCAATGTATAATTTGTGCCTTTATAAAAATTTGAAGCAAATGCACCACCCATATTACCAATCCCAATATGTATTGCCATACCAATAGCTCTTTTTCTTGAATTTGCCAAATTATTCGATAACCAAGTGATTGCACATGGGAATGCAGAATAGATACCCATAATACCAATATAAACACCACCATAAATTACATTTGGTTGATGAGTTTCTTGTCCCACAATAGCCATTGTAAATCCAGTAATGACTAATATCAAATTTGACAAAATGAATGGTGATCTTTTACCAACTTTATCTGCAAAAACAGCTTGTATAACTGATGAAATTGATGCAGTGACATAGATTGGAACAGTCATTAATTGAGCTTCTGAATTTGTATAACCCAAATTTTTAACCACAGTGGGTAAAAATAATGAAATACCATAAGTTGGTGCAATGATTCCATAATATAATAACAAGTGTAAATAAATTTGGAAATCACTGAATGCAATCTTTAACGATTTTGTTAAACTATAATCGTTTTCATCAGTAAATTTTGAAAAATTTGGTCTTCTTATATTTTGATCAAAGTCTTCAACAGATTTTTTACCTTTTGAATTATGATCATTTGCTAATCTCCACAAGACAAAATCACGTTCTCTTTGTGTCAAAAATTTAGCAGTATCTGGATAATCAGACATAAAGAAAAACGCAACAACAGCGACAATAACAGTGAGTAAACCTTCAAGGATGAAAATCCATCTCCATCCATTATATCCACCAACTCCACTCATATGTGCAATACCAAATGCTAAAAGTCCACTAAATGCACCAGCAATGGAAGCAGCACCATAAAATACAGCTTGTCTAAATTGCATTTCTGATTTACAATAATATTGTGTGAAAACAAACGCAATACCTGGATAAAGACCAGCTTCAGTGATACCTAAAAACAATCTTGCAGCAAATAAACCTGCAAAATTATGAACAACACCCATTAGAGTCATAACAATCCCCCATGCAACCATAATTGATGGTAAAAAGATACTTGGTCTACCAATTTTCTTCAATAGCATATTTGATGGGACTTCAAATAATGAATAACTTATAAAGAAAATAGTTAAGCATAGATTATATTGAGATGCTGAAAGTTCCAAATCATCAATCAATCCTTCAATTTTAGCATTACCAATATTACCACGATCTAAAAATGCCAATAGATATAAAATTGAAGCTAATGGTAATAAGTGCCAATCGATTTTCCTTAAAACTTTCTTTTCATCCATATCTGAGTAATCATCTTCCCAAACAGTTTCATCATGAGTTTTGGCATTTAATGAAATGTTTGTATTATCACTAACATTTTCCACAAATTGTGTAGATGGTTTCTCTTCAAACTTATCAACACTTCCAAGCATTTTTACCTGATTGATTGGAAAGTTTATCAATAACACATTAAGTTAAAACAGCACAAATCATTTGATTTTATACAACTATGAGACCCTTTCAGTATGCACGAGGATCTAATCTAATAGTGACATGCCCGCTTTTCGAATCATCAATCATCATCAAAGAAGTATCAATACGCGATACTTAATTCGGTAAGTTACTCAACTTTGTAATATATCCTTCAACATATATCCGGAGTAATAACCTATCGCCAAATGATCATCGTTATTAACCGAAGAGCTCCTCAATAAACTCAGCGGAGAAGTCGTAAAATACTTTGATGGGGAAATGCTTGTATCCCCAAGTTTTCATCGGAGATGTACAATTTTATTTAACACAGCACGCATTTCCATATAATTGTTGGGAAACTAGCTGGGATATAAACTAGAATAACCCGGTTTATATAGTTGATGATGTAGATCAAAATGACTATTGTGTTGTGACGTTGTGAGTTGTGACTACAATAAAGGTTTTGCTGGAGTCAGATTATAATTAGTAATCTATTGCATAATGCAGGAGTCTGGAATCAATTAGGAGAATCTAGAACAACAGCCTATTGTATTAGTTTTCCTGGCACTCCTATTGCATATAACGAAAGTTTTATTCAAGTCATCTTATCAGCACTGAATTCTTCGAAAGTGATTGTCCTCTTTTCCATAGTGCTGTGATATACATATCTCGTACAAATTTTTCATAGCTGCTGACCTCTTTCAGCTCCGTTTCTTAAAAGATACTCACCCATCCAATCTACCAAACGCTCACCAATGAGTCATGACCATATTATGTCTCAATAATCTGGTACAAAAAGAATCGTGAATTATATATAATTAAAGTTTTATTAAAAGATAATCGAGAACAAGCAAATTTTAAGTAGAACAAACCAAGCCCCACAATAAGGAGGAGCAAGCAACTATCGTGAAATTAAGAATTGGACTATATAATAAAGGTAAATTGTCCAGAGCAATACCAGGCATTATCAATTAACATTCAACATCCAACTGGTATTCAAATTACTTTCAGCAAATCCTTTACAGAATAATTCGCCAGGGACACAAAACGTTTGGCTTAATAAGCCAAAAAATAATGCTCCGCGACGGGGAATTGAACCCCGGTCTACCATGAATTGCCTGAAACGACAAACGGTAATTCTAGCCACTAAACTATCACGGATTTTGTTGAATACAGAAAATGATCGCAAATTCTGGTGGTGTCCTGGTGGTGTCCGGGTGCTTTCAGATTTTCCGTTAAATACCGTCTTTTGCCATCTATTACCGCTCAAATTGAGCCAACCATCACAACTATTACACAAGCCTTAAACAAGCCTCAATTTAAACTTTTTAAAAATCCTAGCTCTAATATTATTACTTTTATCTCTTATTTACTATTATTATATTTATCACTGTTTTATCTGACAGCAATAATTGACAATCAGTAGAGAATATGAACAGGTCATGATATTAATAGCGCGGCGCAAAGAAATTGAATCAGTATACCTTCAATGCTCATCCACAGCAAAGGGTACAAAATTTAGTCAATTAAAGGCTTACAATTGAAATTTATCTGTAACGTTTAATCATAATCACTTAGAGATACATAACCCAGTTTGGTTTGTTTTCATCCATCGAGCCGTGATATAATGCAATCCATTTGTTCGAGGCGAAACAAAAAGTCTACATAAAGACAAGCAATTTAGATACAAAATCATGATCCATAAACTAATCTAACTACATTTGAAAGTTCCGGTACGAAAATACCCATCTTTGAACAAGACTTAGCTGTTACAAGGAAAGCTAGACTGATTGAAACCCCAAATCCCAAGACATTCCACGTCTTGAATCTCCGCTCAAATATATCACCGAATTTGTTCTAGCAATCCTATGACAACCAATATCATTCAATTTTTAATTAGTCATGTGCCCTGATCTGGTTCTAATAATAACTCAAATGAATTTCAATTAACGATTCAATCAATCTATATGAATTATTTCGATCTGCAAATCAATTTACAGCTCTCGTACACTATTCAATCTAACCTCATGTTTTTGATATACAGCCTTTTGGTTTGATTTTTACCCACCTAAAAAGCTTACAATATAAATATACAAATCTGCAAAGCTTTATGGCTACTCAATATCTTTGAAACTTTATAGAAGCATGAATGATTTAGACAGCGACCTCGACTTTTACGCTTCCTACTCGAAATCGCACTATTCCGAGAGTTTTTAAAAAAATCAAATTTTTTGAAAAAATCGAAAATCAGCCAAAAATTCCCGTCCAAAAACTGACAAATTGAATGACTTCAATTCTTCGTTAATGATAAGAGCATGAATTTTCGGCTATAAAATTCAGCTTATTACTTCATATGCCAGCTTACATATATACTCGAAGTGGAATCTTACACCTTCGGCATTAAATTAAATATCATGAAAAATTAACTGTAGGTACGACGTAGGACGTACGGTAATGAATTGTTACTCTCATATATATACACAGTGCCCCAACTTCTAAAAAACTAACTTTTTTTTAAGTATACATGACTATTCATTATTAGATCTAGCTATATCTAGCAAATGGGACAGCCCAATGGTAATTTTATGAGAAATTTTCAAAGTTTCAATTTATAAAATTGAAGTAAATTATATAATCATAATTTATAATTATTAACTAGTAGTCATGCATATATTATAATTATCAATATGATCGATATATATTAATTAATAGAGATATCATATATAATTTATAAATTAAAAATTAATTAATAATTATTAATTAAAATAAATTAATTTAATATATATAATTTTGTAATATTAAATTATATATAATATTAATTACAATTTATTAATTTATTTTAAAATCCATATATTTATATCGAGTTTGACTTATAATATATATATAATAACCATGTAATTCTGGAGGTCTCATTCTAGTTAAATATAGTATTATGAAGCTGTCTCGGCCGAAGAAGTGGATGAATACTAGAAGGGTGAATTGCTCTACAGAACCTTAACATGAGGAGCTGATAATTTCCCAAAGAACTTGAATAGTTAGAAAGGTGACATCTATAGGAGCCAGGGCACCCCTTCTCAACATAACCTTTTTTGAAAGCCTTTAAAATTGATCTGTTAAATAAATTGTGTTGAATTTAAGAAGGCGCGAAATTCGGGAAACAAGAAAAACTAAAATTGATAAAGCTGATAGCTGGTAGCTACTAGACCCTTGATGCTTGCATGTGCGATTACTAGTTGTACGCTTCAACTAACTAAAACTAACAATCAGCCTAAATCCCCCAATCATTTTTACTTCAAAAGAATTTGGAAAACTCTTCGAATGCACTTAGGTTTAATACAGGCCCTCAAAATCACTTTAAGTAAATCATGCCTGAGTTATCAGGGTATGAACAATTGAATGCGTCCGAAGACCAAAATATAGGCTCAGCTCCAGAGGAACAATGGCTTTTCGATGATGATGAAATAGATCAAAGCCAACTTTACGGGAATTCTCTTCCATTGGCTCAAAGAGTTATCAAACAAAGTCCAATTTCTCAAAGTGCTCCTTCTTTAATCAAACATTCTTCATATCCTAGGTATCGTGATGATGAATCTGCCCTTGGATCACCAAATGAGCGTCAACATTTAAACCCATTCACAGACTCAAATGAACTATTTACAAGCTCAGTAGGATCCGGTTCGGGTTCAGTACCCAAAAATTCACAACAAGTATCACCTGAACTAATACGAAGAAGATCCAAAAGATCACATTCCATAATGTCAATGCAAACAATCAATGATACAGTTTCTAAATTGACGAGCTCGTTATCAAAATGGGCTCTCAGCTCAAGGCCTATTGAGGGTATACCCAATGAAATTCATTATTCGGTCTTCAAGGCACCATCAAATATTATTCCTTTAAAATCAATACCCAGTGAAGGTTTCATAAATATAGGATGGCAAACTAAAACACAATTTGATGAGATAGTGGAAAATTCTCTTATAGCCATTGAATCGGGGATCAAACCCAAGAGAATTGCAGCTGGTTCATCGGGTAGTTATTTCATTTATAATACAAGTGGTGATATTGTTGGTGTTTTCAAACCAAAAGATGAAGAACCCTATGGTCCCATTTCCCCTAAATGGACCAAATGGTTACACAGAAATTTGTTCCCATGTTTCTTTGGAAGAAGTTGTTTAATTCCAAATTTGGGGTATATTTGTGAAACTGCTGCAAGTCTTTTAGATAAACAATTACAAACGAACATTGTTCCATTTACAGATACTGTTTATATATCAAGTGACTCATTTTATTATTCATTTTGGGATAAAAGATCTAAGAGACCATTACACCCTAAAATTGGATCTTTCCAATTGTTTTTGAATGGATATCAAGAGGCTGATAAATTTTTAAATCAGTATCCATTACCCAATACCGGTGGTTGGAATTTGCCCAGCTTGGCTAGTTTTGAAAATGGGAATGGAATATTCAATAATAGATATACAGATAACGAAGAGGATGGGAATGAGAATGATATAAATCTAGGTCAAAGTCCTAAATTCAAATGGACACCTGAGATCATCCAGCAATTCCGTGAAGAGCTTGAGAAATTGGTTATTTTAGATTATATTATGAGAAACACAGATAGAGGGTTAGATAATTGGATGATCAAATTAGATTGGAATGATGACGGAAATGGAGGGAAATTACCACATTTAAGTGTTGGTGCAATTGATTCGGGATTATCATGGCCATGGAAGCATCCAGATGAATGGAGATCATATCCATTTGGTTGGTTATTTTTACCAGTTAGTATAATTGGACAACCTTTTTCACAAAAGACAAGAGATCATTTCTTACCTTTATTAACTTCCACTGCATGGTGGGAAGAATCCGCTTTATTATTTAGACAGTTATTTGCCAGAGATGATGATTTTAAAGAGAGAATGTGGAGGAAACAATGGGCAGTTATGAAAGGTCAAGCTTTTAACGTTGTGGAAACTTTAAAAAATAATGACCAGGGTCCATTGGAATTAGCAAGAAAGACAAGAATAATTGTTCATGATGAAGAAATGGAAGTTCCTGTACATGTTCCAGTATCGATAATGTCAAATGCCATTGAGACTCCTATACAGAAAAGTGCGGATAAATCTAAATTGAATAATTCATTGGAACCTATCCAGGAAGATATGGATACTACACCAGATTCTGCACCAAATTCTTTACAAAACAATTGGAATGAATTATTAAATGGAGATATTAATGAAACTGCATATCAAAATTCATTATCAGGATCACCACAAAAGAAGAATACATCTAAATTAGAGGATGGGTTGTCATTTGCACAAGATACAATGGCCACCAAACAGGTGATTATTGAAAGACTTCAAATGGTCACAACAAAACCACCTGTTTTCACTTGGTGCTGAGGTTGTAGAATATATATATCTGGCCTTGAAAGTTCTGTAGTAGCATTCGTACATGATTACATAAGAAAAAACCCGATTAACGATAAACCGATGAACAATAGACAATCAAGTTTAGACGCGTTGCAAACTAATAACGGCAAGCTATAAATCTTTACACTTCACACTTCACAAGCTTCAATAATCAATGGGAAAGACTGCTTCCAATATTTATTTACGGACCACCACGGACCAGATCAAGTCGAATCAATCTGATACCTTCCAACTGCATTAACGGTTACATGGCAAGTTATTCCCTTGAAAGGTCTAATGCTTGCTTTTAACAGTTTAAACTGGATTCACAAATAGGAGTATCTATATCTTCAAGATGATGTGATTAAAGTTCATTAAAGGAGCTTTTTGCTATGCTGTCTAAGGGATATTCAGTTATAAGGTGATCCGATATAAGAAATTAGGAGTTGATCGGAAATACTACATGCTTGACAAAGAGAATATTCGCTATCAAGAGTTTGAGAATCTGTCAAGAAAATTGTGGCCAGTACAAGTGAATTATTATTAATGCGCTTACTCTGCTTATTTGCTTAAAGGTTTTTTGTCAATAATTACAGCCATCTCCACAATAAGGCCACATGTGTCCCTCTACCGTACAATTTTATCTCATAAATTATACCAACAAGCGCATAACTTTGAAATCAAAGGATTGTCCTATTGTGAATATGCTCTGATAGCTACTGAGACTGGTGATGATGAAGCTGGTGGTGGCAATGTAAGGTTTTGCTTTGGAGGGTATAAAAGAAGGTGATAATCCTGTTGTTTTTGATGAGAATTTGATTGATTTAAACATCATTATTGATTGCAATATAAAATAAATAAAAATGTCATCAACCGTTCAAACTACCACTGAGCAATTAGCTTCCACTTTAAACATTCAAGGTTCTCAACCAATTAGACATGCCTTGAGTGATGTTGTCAAGACTGATGATTGGAGTGATTTCGAATTTAGACCAATTCGTGAAGCTACAGTTTCAAGAGCCATGACTAGTCGTTATTTCAAAGATTTGGATAAGCATGCCGTTTCAGATGTTGTAATCATTGGTGCTGGTTCTGCTGGTATCTCTGCTGCTTATACAATTGCTAAAAACAGACCAGATTTGAAAATCACCATTGTGGAACAAAATGTTTCTCCAGGTGGTGGTGCTTGGTTAGGTGGTCAATTGTTCAGTGCAATGATTATGAGAAAACCAGCTCATCTATTCTTGGAAGAAGTTGGTGTTGCCTATGAAGATGAAGGTGATTATGTTGTTGTCAAACATGCTGCCTTATTCACTTCAACTGTCTTGTCAAAAGTTTTACAATTCCCAAATGTTAAATTGTTTAATGCTACTGCCGTGGAGGATTTAGTGACTAGAAATGATCCAAAGACTGGTGAATTAACCGTTGCTGGTGTTGTTACCAATTGGACTTTAGTTTCATTACACCATGATACTCAATCATGTATGGATCCAAATGTCATTGAATTGAGTGGTTACAAGAATGACGGTTCTCGTGATGAATCCGTTACACATGGTATTGTCTTATCTACTACTGGTCATGATGGTCCAATGGGTGCTACCAGTGCTAAGAGAATCGCTTCAATTGACAAATCCAAGACTTTAGGTGGTATGAGAGCCTTATCCATGAATGAAAGTGAAGGTCGTTTAGTTAGACATTCAGGTAAATACGATGGTATCAATTCTATCCATTTTGCAGGTATGGAGGTTGCAGAATTAGATGGATTGAACCGTATGGGTCCAACTTTCGGTGCTATGGCCTGTTCTGGTATCAAGGCCGCCGAAGGTATCTTGAAGCACTTTGCTTAGACAATTTTAAAATTGACTTGATGATTGATTCATCGTTTGTGTACGAGAATGATTGATTTTGAGCTTTAAAGAGTTGTAGTGAAAGATTTATTCAGTAATTTCCGGTTGTATTGACTATAAAGAGTAGTCAAAACGGCTGCCTCATGAAAAATCGCGGAAAATCGTAATTTCTTCTAAGTGCATCGATCAAACGCTGAAAATATATTTGATGCCTCGACAAACGTTGATAAGAAGATTAGTCACTGAGAAGTACAAATACTCAAGAAATACTCGGAGCTGGGTGACAATCAGGATATAACTATATCAAAGAGTTCAGTGCCTCAAGTGTTGCAACAGTGGCTGAAAGTTTCAACTGTCTCCAGACCAGATAGATCATCACGAACAATGCCATTAGAACCAGCTAAAAACATACTTTCCATACAGTCCCATGTGGTACATGGCTACGTTGGGAATAAAGCAGCCACTTTCCCACTACAATGTCAAGGATGGGATGTGGACGTGATGAATACTGTGAATTTCTCGAATCATACCGGGTATGGCTCGGTGAAAGGTAATAAAGCTTCACAACAAGATTTACAAGTGATATATGAAGGTTTGCAAACTATAGGATGTAAATATGATGCTATATTGACTGGATATATTCCAGGTGCTGAAGCACTGGAGGCTATTGGAGAAATCGGACGTGATTTGAAACAACAGAACACCAATGCTATATGGCTCTTGGATCCAGTTATGGGTGATGAAGGTCAACTTTATGTTGATGAATCTGTTATCCCAGTTTACCAGAAGATACTCCTTAGGGGATATGTGGATGCTATAACACCAAATCAATTTGAAGCTGAACTACTGGTAGGATTCAAGATCGATTCTAGAGATTCATTGCGTAAGGCATTGAGTGAATTGCATAACAAATATCAAGTAAAAAACGTTGTGATAACATCAATAAAATTTGAAAATCAATCAAATATATCAGCAGTTGCATCATCAAAACACCAGGATCAAATAACAAGTTCAATTTTCGAGATTCCATTAATTGAAAGCTATTTCACCGGGGTTGGTGATTTATTCTCAGCATTGTTAATCGATAGAATCTTCAGATATACAAGAAACATTAACGACAAGCACTACTTGGAGCACGCTGTAAACCAAGTACTAACAATAATGGCTCAAGTGTTAAGAACAACAACAAATGCTGCTGAGAAAGCTCTCGGTGAAACTCCAAAATCCAAGATGGGTGCCGCTTCTACGATGAAAGAGTGTGAACTAAGGCTTATTGAGTGCCGTGATATCTATGCCAACAATGATCAATCATTTCAATCAGCACAATTATGAATCTTTACACTTATTTATTCAATTCAGTAATATAAAATAGCATGAGTACTCAAATTACGTAATCGTTCCAAAGTCACGTGAGAAATCGCCACAATAAAAATTCGTAATTCCAACCTGTTTTTCGGTTTGTAAGGTGGAAAATGACATATAACTGAAGATCTGTCACAGCTGGAGTTTAAAAGAATTTGGTACACGTTAATTCTCAGTGTTTGTCATTTGTTTAAAGGTGGGGGAAATTCTATAAGATAAATTATTCCATTTGCATTTTTTTGTTTATTCATTTTAAAGAGATATTTATCAATAGTCAATACGATTGTTTAAGGTCCTGTGATGTCTTCTAAAAATGCTCTAGATGACAATCCAATAGTGGAGCATACCAGACGTTTACCATTAAGGAATCTTCTACACACGAGAACATCATATTCACCGAGTCCCCAAAGATCAAGTGGTGAATTTGATGTTAATTCTATTGCAGATGATGAAATTCCACCACCAAATTTAATACATAGATGGAATCATAAATATTCAATTTTATCTACAATCGTGTTTCCCACACTTAATTTATTATTCTGTGGTACTCAAGATCATGAAATTTTAGTTTTAGATATGATTACATTTGAAAAAAAACAATCATTAAAAGGTCATACAGGTTCAGTTTTATGTTTAACTAAATCAGATGATGAAAAATATTTATTTTCTGGTGGTTCAGATTCATTAGTTAAAGTTTGGGATGTTGAACAAATGAAAGAAACTCATACAATTTATTCATTAGTTGATATAGGTGATATTTTCAGTTTAGCATGGTCAAGTTCATTGAAAACTATATTTTTCGGTGCACAAAATGCATCAATTTTATTTGTTCATCTTTTACAAACTACACCTAAAAATGATCCAAGTGGATTACCATCTCAAAGATTTGACAAATTTTTCGATTCAAAAGGTCCCACAGGTGATGTTCATCCCTCCTCACATAAGAAACTGGGAGAAATTCAATCACGTTTAATAGAAATCCCATCATCGAATATTATTCCATATGCTCATAATGGATTTGTTTATGCGATGAATATTCATGATAATGTATTATTTTCAGGTGGTGGTGATGGAGAAGTGAAAATTTGGGATTTGGGGAATCATGGTGAATTTTTTTTAAGAAAATCATTGGATAATGATGAAAGTGTATTATCATTAACCAAGATTGATTCATTTTTATACTGTGGACTTTCTGATGGTCAACTTAAAATATGGGATCTTAACACATACCAACAGATAAGATCATTACATAATGAACATGGAGCTATCTTATCAGTTGCTGCCACTCCATCTTGTATATATAAAGGTACAACTAATGGTGTTGTTAAATGGAAATTTGGTGGTGATTGTAAAGAAGTTTGGAAGGCTCATGAAGGTGCTGTTTTATCTGCAGAGATTTGTTACAAGGATAAAAAGGCATATTTAATAACAGGTGGTAATGATGCATCGGTGGCTATATGGGAAGTTGCAGTGGATTCAATGCCTTTTAGACGATCATCAGTTGCTGCAGTGGATAACGATTCATTACTCTCTACATTAGGAGAAATTGTTCGTTTCCAAACAGTTTCTAAAAGACCAGAGTTATACATTGATGAATCACGTCGTTGTGCTGCATTTTTAACAAAACTTTTGAAAAAATATGGAGCAGATTCAGAGATTTTACCAGTGGAGAATGGTAATCCTATTGTATATGGTTGTTTTAAAGGTAAACATTCCAAGGGGGGTAAACCCCCAAGAATCTTGTGGTATGGTCATTATGATGTTATTGAGGCTGATGAAACTTCAGCATGGAAACATGATCCTTTCAAAGTCACTGCAACTGATGGATATTTATATGGAAGAGGTGTTAGTGATAATAAAGGTCCTATATTAGCTGCGATTTATGCAGTTGCAGAATTATTACAAGATGGGAAATTAGATTCAGATATTGTTTTCTTGATTGAAGGTGAAGAAGAATGTGGTTCTTTTGGGTTTCAAGACGCTGTTAAAAGACATACTAGTTTAATTGGAGATATTGATTGGATTATGTTGAGTAATTCATATTGGATTGATGAACGTATTCCATGTTTAAATTATGGATTAAGAGGTGTGATTAGTGCATCTGTGGAGATTAATAGTGATAAACCTGATAGACATTCTGGTGTTGATGGTGGTGTTTCCCGAGAACCAACAATTGATCTTGTTAATCTTTTAGCAACATTGACAAGTAAAGATGGTAAAGTGTTGATACCTAATTTTTATGAACCAATTCAACCATTATCTGAATCAGAGGAAAAATTGTATGAAGAGATTATAACAAGAGCTAAAATTAATATTAAAAAGGAAGATTTGTTAGCCAAATGGAAGTTCCCGTCATTGACTATTCATAAGATATCAGTTTCAGGTCCTGGTAACAGCACGGTTATTCCAAGATCAAGTCAAGGTTCATTATCTATTCGTATTGTCCCTGAGCAAAGCGTTGAAGAGGTTAAGAAATCGTTTATTTCACATTTACAAAACTCATTTAAGGAGTTTCAATCCGATAATCGATTAAATATCAAGATTGTTCATGAATCTGAACCTTGGTTGGGAGATCCAACAAATGCAGCATTCAAGATTTTAAACAAAGCTGTGTCAACAGAATGGGGTGTGAAACCGTTATACATTAGAGAAGGTGGATCTATTCCATCTGTTAGATTCTTGGAAAAGATATGTCAAGCCCCAGCTGCACAGATTCCATGTGGTCAATCTACGGATAATGCACATCTTGATAATGAGAAACTTCGTGTTACAAATCTTTATGCCCTGCGCAGAATATTAAAGACAGCATTTGCGGAGCTTCCAAGTAGAAGTGGAGCATAATATATTCATTTAAATAGCATTTAATCAAATAGCATTTTTAGCATTAATTTAAAAGCCATATGTAGCCTCTCCGCTTAAATCCGTCAAAGGGCAATCGATATAAAATGATAGACGTATCTGGAAAGATAACATCAACAAACAAAGCAACAGATCAACAATAAAAGCATCAATTAAAATGACCGAACAACTGACATTTTTGGATCTGGAATTTGACATAATAGAATCAGATATTGTCCCTTATTTATCACCAAATGACATTCAATCACTGAGATTGGTATCAAAGTCACTTAATGAACTAGTGGCGCATTCATCATTAGTATGGCATCAACTTTTCAAAAAAACATTTGGTACCAAGCCAACAGCTTTCTCACTTAATAAATGGCCAGAATTGTATTCGATCAGGGCTAAAGGTCGTCTGTACAGTTGGGGAGCTATGAGTGGTGGTAGACTGGGTCTTACAAGTAAAGATGTCCCATTGGAGAACTTGGAAAGAATTGGATTCTCTACAGGTGTAGTTCGACCTACAAAAGTACCAGGAATTGATGATATATTGGCAGATGTATCAGCTGGTGGGTTCAGTTTCCAAATTTTAACTGCAAACGGTGAGATTTATTCAACGGGGTCTTATCATGCTGGTCATAGTTCAGGTCCTGGTCCTTCAGAGCAAGATTATAATGTTTTTCAACATCAAATGAGAGAACAAGAATCAGTATTATTCCATCCTCTACATATGGGGAGAGTCTTGAATCCATTGATTGGACTGGCACATGGTGGACCAAGAAGAATGCCCATTCCTCAACCTCAACCTATGCCCGGTGCATTCCCATCATCACCTTACAAGATTGATGAGAAGGAAGATAAAGATTCTAAAAAAGTACAAAATAAGTTTTTGGTTAAGGAAAATGCACAATTCGACTCAAAATTTGTTAGTGTTAGTTCAGGTAGGGCTCATTTTATTGCATTAGATACATTAGGTAATTTATGGAGTTGGGACAGGGGTGATTATGGTGTAAAGATTAAATTTGTTGATAGAGAAGGTATAAATTTAGTCGATAAGGGGAACGTTGTATTAAAAGCTGAAGCTGGATGGAATTCTAGTGTTGCATATATCTATAATTATGGATTGGTATATTGGAAGAAAAGAGACCCCGTTAGAGAAGGTCAAGTTGATGCCAGGGCTCATTATAGATTGATTCCCAATACTTCAGATATCAAGGGACCTAATAAAATTGTTGATTTCTTTGCAGGTGATGATTTTATAATTTATGTGACATTAGAAGGGAAATTATATCGTAATGATTTAATTGGTGAAGAATCAATTTTATTGAATAAGTTTCATGATTATTTAAAATTGAAAGGACATTCATTAGCTCCTAAATTCACAAGACTAAGTGGATCTTTTAATCATTTTGCAGTGTTTTCCAATGAGGATATAGTGTTGATAGGATCAAAGGATAATGATGAACCTGAGGTTGTGGAGGAACTACAAGGGAAAGATTGTGTTAGTATAGCAGTGGGTGATTATCATTTTTTGGCACTGTTGAGAGATGGTACGGTGCTTTCATGGGGGTTAGAATCAAATAGTTGTGGATGTTTAGGACTGGGGAAACAACCACCTGGAGTTCAAGTTGAAGGTTCGAGTAGAAGAGTTTCAAGACCTACCAGGATTGAAATCGAGGGTAAAGTTGTTGCCATTGCAGCTGCAGGATGGCAATCAAGTGCCATTATAAGTGAAGCATGATGAATTACATTTTTCAATGAACAAAACACTATTCAAGACCTGCTATATAAATTTTGCGTGTTTATAATTTTGATTGCTAAATCAAATCCAAATATTTGGCATGATGTTTAGCATGATCTGCAGTGAATGAACTAATGAAATAATAAGAATGATCAAACCCATCAACCAAATTTAAATTAACTTTACCTTCAAATGGAGTACCTTTTGAAGCTTCAAAGAAATTTTCTGGTAATAATTGAGAATCTCTGTAGTAGAAAGGATCACCTTTACCCACATGAATTAAAATTTCTGGAGAATCACCTTTATAAGATTTTAACAAGACTGTTGGATCATATTTTGCCCATGATTCTTTATCTTCACCTAAATAAGCAGAGAAATTTTTTTCACCCCATTGAGCATTAATAGGATTAGAAATTGGTGAAAATGCAGAAACTGATTTATATTTCCCTGGATTTTGTAAAAACCCTGATAAGGCACCATAACCACCCATTGAATGACCTGTAATGGATACATTTTCAAAATTTAAATTTTCAAATTCTTCTTGTAATAATGGTTGAATTTCTTCATGAACATATGAATACATACGATAGTTATTTTTATATTTATCAGTGGTTGCATCAACGTAAAATCCTGCCCCTGTACCGTGATCCCATGAATCATCTTCACCTTCAACACCAGCACCTCTTGGAGAAGTATCTGGGAATACAATGGCGAATCCGTATTTATCAGCATGTGGTTGCCAATATGCCTTTTCAGAGGCATTATTTGGTGTACATGTTAAACCTGAAAGATAGATCAACACTGGAACTGATTTTTTAACAGATTTGGAATATGTTTTAGGTAAATAGACATTCAAGTCCATTTTGGTTTGGGTTTGCTTGGATTGATGTGACAATTTTAGCAATTGACCACCAAAAGTGGTGATTGTGGCTTCCTTGGTGAAAACTGACATTGTTTATTAGATCAATTGGTTCAATTGAGTACCTATGAGTCTGTTGTGAGTGGTTGGTATTAATTAAGGGATTATGTCTGGTTATATATGATTTTTCTTGGTGGCTCGGAAAAGCTTACATACGCAGCTCATTGGATCTTGTTTTGCTGTTTGAGTTTACTGATAAGGAAGTTCAGAACGTGAAGATAATTTTACTTATAAATACAATAATCACATCTCTGTCGCTTTCCATATATCTACGTGGTGCTGATTTATCTAATAACTTATATTCTCAGACAGAACCTATTTCTTACCAGATTTCTTCAAACCTGAACCTAAAGGCTTACCACCTTTCAAACCAGCAGCAGCGGCCTTCTTAGCAGCAGCATCAGCTTTTTGCTTTTCTTTGAAGGCAATTTCCTCTGGATCCAAGTCTTCTTGAGTCTTCTTCTTTGCTTTTAAAGCTATCCGAGTTGTTAGTATTTGGTTCAAAGTGGGACCATTCTCTCTAGACACTCACGTTTAAGTTTACCACCTTGACGACCTGACATGATGAAATAATGTTTAGTTGTGTCAAAGTAATCGAGTTGTCTTTCTGTTCTTTTGCCCTTCATCTTATTTTTTTGCAATCCCGAGGAGAAAAAAATTGCATAAAAGTGGTGACACTATGAAAATTGGCAGACACTAGAATACTACAATTCCCGTTAAAACATAAACATTAATTCTATATAAGCTATAAAAAAAGTCTCTCTATAATGGGTAAATGAAAGCCTTGTTTTCCAAATCTGTCAAATCCAAAGAGGCAACGTTAACAACAACTTCAACATCACTTTCCTCCACAACACCAATTTTAGTATCTTCAGACAAATTTGCCAATCTTTCCACATTACGTTTATTTAAAATAAAACGAATAACAAGGGCAATCATTGGAGCACAGAAAAATGACAAAACTATTTGTACGATCCAAGCAGGATAATAACGTGGTCCATTTTTTTCATTCCATAATTGAGGTGAAATAATATTGGAAATACAAAACCAAAACATAATAACACCATTTCTTGTAATTTTTTTGGTATAACCTGAACATGATGTACTATTCCATGAAAACATACAAATCCATGGAATACCGAAAACAGGAGATGCTAAACATAATGCAGCTAATAATCCAATTTTATTTGACCAAGGTAATGCCACTGCCACAATACTACCAACAAATGAAGGTAAAGTCCAAAATACAACAGAATATGCAGTGATATTTGTTAAACGTGATAAGATGAAACTTGCAATTAAACAACAAATCACAGCAAAACCACCAGATGCAACACTAACCAATGTAGAATCTAAATTTGAAATACCTCCCATATCTGTAAATAATAAATTTTGTTGATATGGTAAATTATTTGCTAATTGTTGTAATAAAAAAAATAAAGAAAATAACCAAGTGATTGGATCTTTTAAAGCTTCAATAAATTGATATTTTTTAAAAGTTTTCTGTTCAATAGAAGCACCTGTTGTGGTTTGAACTCTTCTAATAACCCAAATTCTTTCTTCAATTGATAAAAATTTAGCAGTTGATGGATTATCAGGATATATGAAGAAAACAATTAATGAAAATAAAAAAGTTAAACCTGCAATAATAATCATAAAAATTCTCCATGAATGAATATGAGAATCTGCAAAAAGAACACCATAAGCAATAAATCCAGTTGGAATGGTAACACCAAGACAAGTTGAATAAAAAATTGGTGCAGTAGCTGCTTTTTCCCTTGCTGTTAAAAATTGACCCATTGTTATATTTAATAATGTTAATACAATACTTTCAACAAACCCCAAAAAGAATCTTAATACAATAACACCTGCATAATTAAAAGCAGCACAATGTAAAAAAATTATAGCAGACCATGAAAATGTTAAACCAAATAAAAATTTACCAATTGGTAATTTTTGTAAAAGATAATTACCTGGAATTTGTCCTGCAATGTAACCAACATAAAAAATTGTATTTATATTATTATATTTGGTTTGATCTAACCCTGTATCTTCCCAAAATTCAAAAATTGAAGCATATGATAACGTGGATTTATCCATATAAAGTAACAAGTTAGCAACACATACTAATGACATTATAAACCATGTAACTTTCCTGGATAATTTTAATTCTTGTTCTGGTGTAATTTCTGGTACTGTAGAATCATGATCAGATTGAAATTTTAAAGTAGCATCTGCATCTCTAGAATTAACAATTTTATAACCTTTTTCTTCAACTTGTTCTTTAGTTATAATGTTAAGATTTGATTGTTTTGCTCCAATTTCAACGTCACCGGTATTTGAACCACTTATAGAATTTGAACTTGACATTGTTGATGATAATTATAATAATATACCTGGACAATTATAGGTAAATTCCTGTCTTTATATATACACTTGTTTCTAGAAAATAATAGATCACCGAATATTCAAAAGACTCCACAGTTTATGCCGTTCATTCAGTAATAATCCACGATTATGTCTTGATTATGGGAGATCTGGTGATTATATTATTTTTTCAGATAAACTGTGGTTGCATTTGATATCAGAATTTGTAATTTAATTGGATAATAATAAACTGAGTTGTATCTTGATTAAATTTTACGAGAAATTGCATGGTACAAAATAAAACGTCTTGGTTGTTAACTCCAGAGGTACACGCGTAGCCTGTAGGCCCATAAGAGCCTCATATAACCTCATATCACACAGTTTTGTGGTTTGTATTTGAAAGATCAAATGGTATCTTCTTCACTATAAAACACTGAAATTCATGAGATCTATGGGCATTTCCCTATTGTCACACCACTTTATCACATTTAATCAAACTGTTTAATTACAGTCCGGTATTAAGATCATTTCTTGACACTAATAAACGTTAACCCAATCAGCCATTCTTAACACTGTGAGAATTAAACAAAAACGGTGTGAAATCTCATCATGTCATGTGACTACAAATTATTATTATCACCACAATGTATTATGCATTTAATTGACTCAATATACTTTCAATGAATTTAAACTGACCTTGTCTATTGGTATCATTTTCCATATAAAACCCATTCATATCGAAAACCATATTACTTGTAGAGTCTAAATATTCGGTCCATTCAGGCACTTGAGTGTTATTTATGATAAATTCATATTCATCAATTACGTCATTAGGATTTAAATCATTAATAAATGATATCCATAGTTTAGATATGATATTTGCAGCTTCTTTACCAGATTTTGATGGATATACACTATATCCATCACTTCCTGTTTTAGGTAATTTCTTATTATCAAAGACATATGGGATTTCTTGGGCATGTGTAACACCTAGATATGGAGCACCAATTGAAGATTCCAATGTTGGAATATTAAACCGATATTTATAAACAGGGATATTTAATTTAGAATATAATCTTGCAGTGATTCTAGAACCTGCAATAAATACCACATCTCCAAACATTGCAGCAACACTTGGATAATTTTTACCTAATTTATCCTGAGGGAATTGAATTGTAGTATCGTTATAAGTTGCATCACCAGGAACAATTGTTTTGGTATTATTATTAGGATAAAGCATTAATAATTGAGCAATTGTATCATTATTCACTGAGGGGACATTTGATTTTAATAATTTATAAATATCTTGAATTGAATCAATTTTTGATTGTACAACAAAACCTGAACCTTCATCAGTGTTTGTACCAATTAAGATTGGTACCTTGTGGAATGAATTTCCCTCTTTTAAAATTTCATAACTTGACTTGGGGATAATATCACCATCTATATATGGGAATTTGAAACCGTTGGAGATGATTCCATTACTAATATTGAATGCATCTCTTAGATCTTTAGCATCAACAGATTGTAAACATTTCAGGTAATCTTTGGCTTCTTGACAATGGAAATGTTCCACTATAGTATTAAATTCATCTTGATTCACATCTGATGCACCTGATCTAATATTGGGGAAAACGTTTGGTCCACTTTCCAATATAGCACCTTTTAAATACTCAGTATCTAAATATTTATTCTGTGAAATTAATTTCCCAATAGATATAGACCCGGCAGATTCACCCCATAAAACAATATGATTTGGATCACCACCAAAAGCCCTAATGTTTTCATGAATCCATTCAATGGCTTTAATTTGGTCTCTTAGACCTATATTGGTAGCACCTATTCTACTAACTTCTTGTGAACTGAGCCATCCAAATCCATTTAATCTATAATTAATAGAAACTGCAATGAATGGTGATTCAATCTCCATAGAGTTGTTCACAATATACGAAAGATTAAAAGAACCTTGAGCACTAGAACCTTCTGTAAATGACCCTCCATGGATCCAAATAGCCACTGGTAGATCTTCAAATTCACCATGAGGTCTCACAATGTTTAAATTCAAACAGTCTTCATCCTGTTGAATATCTGAATATACATCACCCGAAGAGGCTAAACAGGCATTCCCATATTTTGTAAACTCCCTTGTATTGTTCCAACTTTTGTTTAGCGATTTAGGTGGATGAAATCTGAGCTCATCTAATGGTGGTTCTGCAAATGGAACACCCAGAAAGGCATCCTGGTTAAATCCTGGTAAGAACAACCCACTTATGGAGCCATTATGGATCTTAACAGCTGGTGTATTGTCTTTAACAACAGGTGCACCAAAGGCACCAATAGCACAGAATATTAACAGCAAATTCATTGTTTAATTTGTTGATAATTTCATCATGAGAATTGTGGGAATCCATTGATTTTATAGTTTTATATTTAATACTCCACTGTCGATCAAAAGTTTATATAATTTCGGGAAAGTTTATTACTGTTTTAGTTTAAAAGGGTTATAATCAAATAATCAACAAATAGAACAATGGGCTATCCAAATCCACTAAAGGGCATATCAAGACAACTGAATCCAACAACTCACATCTTTTCAGCTCCATTTGCAGTGTTAAACTCCTTTAACGTTGGTTGTAGAACAGCAATTATAAACATCCCTAATACAAATAAACTTGTCATTTGGTCATCAATCCCACTGGGTGAAGAATTAGAAAGATTAATTCAAGATGCTTCAAAGGGGTTTGCTGGTGAAGCTGAGATAATTGCCAGTATCGTACCAAATATTCATCATACGATGGCTGCTGCTGGACTCAAGAAGAAATATCCAAATATATGTTTAATCGGACCTTCAGGTATACCAGATAAACCTGATTTGGAATTAGATTATAAATTTCAAGACAATGATGCAAATATTATTTTCGAAGGATCTTCTATATTGAAAGATTTAACAAATTTAAAATTTATATTTATAAATGGTCATAAAAATAGAGAATTAGTCACGTATGATATATATACTCAAACTTTATTTGAAGCTGATTTATTATTTGATATTCCATATGATGGTACAACGAATCATGAACAATATCCAAATATTAATCAAAATTATGGGAAATCATTTTTAATGAGATTTTTAAATCCTGATTCCATAATTGGTTGTTATTTTTTAACAAAAAGATTAATTCCAATTACAAATGATAATAAAAAAAGTATCAATATTATAAATAAATTGGATTTTCAAAATATTGTAATGAGTCATGGTGTTGTTATTGAAGGGAATGGTAAACAAGAATTTAAAAAACTTTACAATAATTATTTACAACTCTAACTATATACACATTTATTACCCTTAAACTATAACTTTGATTTTGGTTCATCTTTAACATTTAATACAAATTCAACATATTGCTTTATACCAGATTTTAAATGATAATTATCATTTAATTCAAATGATTTAATAATTGATTCTTTTGTAGCTTCATGATTTTGTTTAATATAATTTAAAATATCTTCATTTTTTGGTAATCCAAAATTTTTTGGATATTGATTAAAAGTTGTATTAAAATTTAAATCTAATGGTGGAGTTTGACCAGGTTTTAAAAATGGTGAAATTAATTTTGGTGAAATTTCATTTAAATTTTTATATGTCCAATTTGGTGAATTTTTAGATTTTTCAATTAATTTTGTTGAAACACCTTTATTAAATTCTGAATTTTGCATAAATTGATTTGCTGCATTTAATTCATTTGTTAAAGCTGAATGAATATCAGTTTCAGAACCTCTTTGTAATAATTCTAATGCAATTTTTAATGATAATACTGGTTTTTTCTGTAATGTAGCTAATGTAATTTTAGCAAATTCTAATTCAGATTTTTGTAAATTATGGAAAATTTCCTCCATTGTAGTGGTTTTAGTAAATATATTTTCAATTAATTTTAATTCTTCTTGATCATATTTAAATTTATAATCATTTGGTAAAATTTCAGTAAATTCTTCAATAATACTATTAACAACTTTAAAAGATTCTTCTAAATCATTTGGTAATTCAGTATTTGTTAATCTTTCTTGTAAATTTTCCAATTTATGAGATTCAATATAATGAGTTGATAATCCACTAAAATATGTATCCCAACCAAATAAATTTTCACCAGTTAATGCTAAATAATAACCTAATGAACTTGGTAATAATTTATTAAGGGCAAATGTAGTCCCTACATCAGGACTGAAACCAATATCCATTTCTGGCATTGCCCATCTTGTCTTTTCAGTTGCAATTCTAAAAGGTGTATGAATACTTAAACCAACACCACCACCCATAGTGATTCCATTAAGAATAGAAACCACAGGTTTATTATAAGTTGCTAATAAATAATTCATTGAATATTCCTTATGGAAAAATTTTAATGATTCAAGATAATCCCCATTTAAATTATTTTCAACACATGAAGAAACATCACCACCAGCACAAAAGGCA
The DNA here is from genome assembly GCA_030582155.1 of Hansenula lynferdii. Taxonomy (NCBI): domain Eukaryota; kingdom Fungi; phylum Ascomycota; class Saccharomycetes; order Phaffomycetales; family Wickerhamomycetaceae; genus Hansenula; species Hansenula lynferdii. Next base: position 7,216 of record JAKTWT010000037.1, on the reverse strand, counting down.
CGTCCATTAGAATTTTGAATAATTAATTTGGTTGATAAACTTTTAGAATATTCTTGTAATCTTGGATAAATTTTGGAAATCATTGATGAATTTAATGAATTTAGCTTCTCAGGTCTATTTAATGTTATAATCTTTGTAGTGTTGACATTTTGAAATAATACATCATTCTCCACTCTAGCAGTAGCATCATGGGCATTAATACTGGAACTCATTCTTATTGATCGTAGTTTTTCAGCCTTAATTAAAGGTCTAATTGATCTCAACATTATTTATCCCTTAATTTATACAAAATTCCTCCCACAATTATTCAAACTTGCTTTGGTTCATTAGCTTTTTTTCAAGCGGGTTGAGAATTTTGAGTGGTTTTCAGTTTCCAGTTTCCAGGAGCGCTTATGTAAGCGCTGAGTAATCACAATAGACTATAACTAATCAACACGGTTAATAATTGCTGGAGTTGGTTAGTTAATAATCTATTCTAATCATATCACTAGCTTGTAAATCCAAGTAGTATCTCTTGTTTAATTAATTCTCTCCTGCTCGCTGACTCAGCAAGCCCGCGAATTACGCCTCGTTAAACGTTTTCTTTTCATCAGTCGATCAAGACAAAACTATTTAAACAAAATTAGATCCACGTATTGTTTCTATTCTTTTAACCAGATCTCTATAGAATAATGACCACTATAACACATAGAAAGAACCCTTCGGAGCCCATCTCTGTACAAACACCAGCAGCAACAGAATCTATTGCAAAACTAAACGATTTCTATTGGACTGATGAATCGGAACCTCATACAATTAGAAGAAAATTAATCTTGAAGAAATATCCAAATATTACACAACTATGTGGTCCTGAACCCTTGACTAAATATATCATATTTGGTGTTGTTTCATTACAACTATCAGTGGCATATCTTTTAAAAGATACTTCATTCTTTACATGGAAATTTTTTTTATCAAGTTATATTATTGGTGCAACAGCAAATCAAAATATCTTTTTAGCTATTCATGAATTATGTCATAATTTAGCATTTAAAAAACCTTTACATAATAAATTATATTCAATTTTCACAAATATACCAATTGGAATTCCATATAGTGCTTCTTTCCAACCATATCATCAATTACATCATAAATTTATGGGTGATGAAGTATTTGATACAGATATTCCAACAAGTTATGAAGCAATTGTTTTATCAAATGTATTGGGGAAATCATTTTTTGCAACTTTCCAAATCTTATTTTATGCCCTTAGACCAATGTTTATTACACAAATTAAATTTACTTATATTCATTTGATAAATATTTTAGTACAAATTTCTGTGGATATTTTAATTGTTAAAAATTGGGGATGGAATTCATTAATTTATTTTATCTTTAGTTCATTTTTAGCAGGTTCATTACATCCATGTTCAGGTCATTTCATTGCAGAACATTATATTTTCGATCCACCTAAGCAATATGAAAAATTTAAAGATCATCCACCTTTAGAAACTTATTCATATTATGGTTCATTAAATTTAGTTACATGGAATGTTGGTCTACATAATGAACATCATGATTTCCCATATGTTGCATGGTCAAAATTACATAAATTAAATGAAATTGCAAATGAATTTTATTGTGATTTACCAAAACATGATTCATGGACCATGGTTATTGTTAATTTTATCTTTGATAAGAATGTGATGTTATACAACAGAGTCAAGAGAGAAAACAAGACTAAATAACATATTTAAATATTTATAGAATTTAACATTATACCAATAATTTATGATTTCCGTAGAGCTCGTTTAATTTTAAAACCCGAGACTTTGAAAATTTATAATCTCCTGACAAAAATTGAACAATTCTGAGAACTGAACCAAAAATAAACAGCTTTTTATTAATCAATTGAATCAGATATATAAATAGTTGGTGATCACACTATATACAATTCTCTGTTATTCAATTACCACATCCAACAATGCCCTTCCACGATACAAATACCCCAAATGCTCCAATTAGAGAACGTATGGAAGCCTTGATTCGTCGCAAACAACAAGAAATCACTAAAGGTCTCGAAGCACTTGAACCAACAGCTAGATTCTTTGCAGATTCATGGTCTCGTGGTGAAGAAGCAGGTGGTGGTACCTCATGTGTTATCCAAGATGGTGAAGTCTTTGAGAAAGGTGGTGTAAATATAAGTGTTGTTTATGGTTCATTACCACCAAAAGCTGTGGAAAGAATGAGAGCTGATCACAAGAATTTACAATTCCCTAAAGAAGGTAATATTCCATTCTATGCATGTGGATTATCAATGGTTATCCATCCAAAGAATCCTCATGCTCCTACAACTCATTTAAATTATCGTTATTTTGAAACTTGGAACGCTGATGGTACACCACAAACTTGGTGGTTTGGTGGTGGTGCTGATTTAACACCTGCTTATTTATATGAAGAAGATGCTAAAAGATTCCATCAGGAGCATAAAACCGCATTGGATAAACATGATACCTCGTTATACCCAAAATATAAAAAATGGTGTGATGAATATTTCTTGATCAAGCATAGACAAGAGACAAGAGGTATTGGTGGTATTTTCTTTGATGATTTCGATGATAGACCAGCTGAGGAGATTTTAGCCATTGTGGAAGACTGTTTTGATGCATTTTTACCATCATATGTACCAACTATAGAGAAGAGATCTATTACACCATATACTGAAGAAGAAAGAAATTGGCAACAGTTGAGAAGAGGAAGATATGTTGAATTTAACTTGGTTTTAGATAGAGGTACTCAATTCGGTCTACAGACCCCAGGATCCCGTGTGGAATCCATCTTAATGTCGTTACCAGCCACGGCCAGTTGGGCATATAACCACCAGCCAGAAGAAGGCTCAAGAGAAGCTGAATTGGTTAAAGTTTTGAAGAATCCTGTTGACTGGGTTTGAAGTTTGATTAAATGTTGATGATTATGTGATAAGCTTGTAGTCGCGGTAGAAATTTTCGCGTCGTGTGTAAAAGTAAACATAGAATCCTTTTGTATGGAATAAATGATTCAGTTTAAAACAAGATGAAAATGGAGGAGCTAGTAGGTATAATCTGAGGTGTTATCAGTCGATGGATACTAACAAGAACCAGGGACTCACTTTTGACGGGTTCATCAACGAATTTGAAGGAATACGAGGTGAGTAAAATTCATATTCTACAAGATAATATATTAATCACCACCAGTTGATAACTTCACACCTACGAAAAGACCCATTAAATTCCACTTGTTGACCCATTCACACACAGACCATTTGAAAGGCTTGGATACGGGCTCATTTAGTGGTCGTCCTGTGTATTGTAGCCACATCACCAAGGAAATATTGAGGAATTCTGAGAAATATCAACGTAACTTGGTCTCATTGAGACCATTGGATGTAAACAAGACATTTGAAGTTGATTTACACAATGAGAAAGTGAAAATTACCCCAATACCTGCAAGACATTGCCCCGGTGCAGTGATGTTTTTAATTGAAGGTACAACAAAATCGGTCTTATGTACAGGTGATTTAAGGGCTGAAAAGGATTGGGTAGAATCATTACCAAGAAATGAATTTTTATTCCCATATACAACTTCATTGCAAAAACTTGATATGATTTATCTCGATACAACTTTTGGGTATAGAGGTGAACCATTCATACAGATGAAACCAAATTATTTTGGATTACAAGAATTAATGGAAGTGTTGAAATTATATCCTATGAATGATGATACAGTACAATTTTATTTCCCAGATTCAACTAGTGGATATGAAGAAATTTGGTTAATGATTTCTAAAGTATTTAATGGTAAAATGCATATACCTTCAGATTTAAGGAAAAGGTTTCAAATATTAGATTCAATTGAAAATGAATTTATGGGTAAAATGATTCAAATAACTAAAGGGGATAATAAGACAAAATTTCATTGCTGTGGGAAATATTTGGAGAAGTGTAAAGATAAACCAGCTAAATTCCCCGTTAAATTAAAATTTAAAATTGATATAAGTTACGAAGAAATGGTTAAACTGACGTATCCAAGATCATGGGATTCTAATAAAGATCAAGCTGAATTTGTGGAAGAACTCACTAATGGCCACAAAATATACTTGATTGATAATATTCCACATTTATTACCATTGGGCAAAGATTACCTACTTGGAAGTGAATTAGGATTTTTTTTCAGTAGACATTCATCATTTGAAGAATGTCGACATTTGGTTAGTCAATTTAATGTTGATGAAGTTTACCCTTTAACAGAATCACCAACTGCATGGAATCGTGGATTTCAAATGAAAAGACAATTTGGTGATTTATGTAATTATGATATTTTCCAATATGATACAAAATTTTCTAAAATTTATGGACCACCTCCAACTGGACTTGGAGAGCCAAAGATTATTGATAAATTTAATCAATCATTTATTAAAAGTATGAATAATGAGAAAGCTGTTGCTTTATCTTCAGAATATAATTTTAAAGGTATAAATGATGTTAGAAATTCTGCAATGAGAACTGATCTGGATGAGGAGGAAATTGAAATCACAAGGGAAAGGAAAAGTCTGGTTCAAAAAAATAGAATTTTAACTGGAAGAAATCAATATGTGGTGGAGGAACGTTTAAAAAAAAATGGAACTACAGCTCTTGACAAGTATAAACATGATAAAGAGGAACATTTCTCCGATCAAGATTCTCAAGATGAAAATGATAGTATGGATATTGCAATGCATCAAATAAATCAGCAAAGAACAATGGATACAGTGGAATCTATGGAAATACATGTCGTAAATTCATCACCTGCAAACCCCTCTGGAGATAATCAATTACAATCAGCATTTATACCACATTTAGGAAATATACCTAAATTGGAAGCTGAAAATTTGGATTCACAAATTCTGGAAAAAACAACTATATCATTTTATCAAAAAAGAATTTTGGAATCACCAATTTCACCAATAAAACAAAGAAAATATTGTAATAATGAAAGAATCACATATTTTGCACAATCAATTTTGAATGATGATGGATCTGAATTTTCTGCAAACAGTCTGAAATCTTGTCAAAAAGCAAGCTAATTTCAACTAATTAAACTATTTTTTAACGAAGCTAATGAACATGGACAATTATTATTTAATAATCACCGGCCCTCTGTAGCTCTACATGACTAAAATTAATCCCAAACTTTTATTCCCCAAAATGACTATAATACATGAACATAATATATGCAAACAAAAACACCAAAACATTCTTCAATTTTCTCTCCATTGATGACCACATTTAACACACTTCAAAAAAGTTGTCATAGGTTCATCAGCACTTCTAATTTGTAATTGAAAGAAATATGCCTTATCATTACCACATGAATCTACTGGACATTGTGCAGCAGTTTGATCAACATTATCCCATGCACCATCACCACCTAAAACATCATCGATTTGTTTAGTTGGTAATTCTTTTCTATCAAAGATCTCTATACCGGCAATAGGAAATTCATAAGGACATGTAGGACAATTTAATCTATGTATACCACTATCAGCTGTTGATATCTATAAATGTTAATAATTTATTCCTTCATAAGCTTGACAACGGTGACTTACCAAAAGCATATTCGAGCAGTTGGGACAAAATGATAGCATCTTGGAAATGATATACAACAAACAAAGATCTTAGTATCTTGAATCTCACCAAACACTATTCAAATTTCGGGCTTTATATGTCAAAAACAATAGTGTTTATAATTTTTTTTTTAGCCTGGGTTTAGAATCCGACCAGGTCGGAATTGCCAATTTGGTGTCGCGGTTTGAAAATTGTATGGGATTCAGCTTATTTCCTGGTATTCAAATAATTAATTATCAAGTGAAAGTGAATTGTTCTTTATATTATTAGTTGCTGCTCGAGTTAAAATTAAATTTAATTCAGTGATAATCATTTCAGAATGAGTTCATTCATTGAAAGTGTGAAAAGTGCACTACTTAAAGATAATATAAGGAATTCTACCCATTCTACTACAACTGAAATTGCCAATAACCTTTCAAAACCTACAACAAATCCTTCTCAAACTGCTATTGATGAGACTATTGTTAATCTACCAGCAAGCTTCAACTCGTTGCCTTTTAAGCTGCGACCAAGAACTTTGACATCGCTAGATGAATTGGAGTCAGAAGATGAATTATACATGCCTAAGATTGAAATGGATCCAAATGAAAAAAGAGGTAGAGGACGTCCAAAGAAAAATACAACAAATTTAGCAGATTTATTGAACATTAAAGGTAAAAGAGGACGTCCAAAGAAGGATAAACAATTGGAAGATGAAATACCAATAGCTAAAGGTTCAACAATCCCAAAAAGAGCTCGAGGTCGTCCAAGGAAAAATAAAGATCCATTGATATCTTTGAGTAGGAATGGTTCAGAGATAATACCAAGAGATAAAGATGATGGCACGGTAACACCCGTTGATTTAACACTTGTTCCGGAAAATCACAATTTAAAAGAATGTATTGTGGATTATAATCCAGAAGATGTGATTGAAAATTCGAAAAGATTAGAATTTAATTTTAATTCTGATGCAGAAATTTATTATACTTCTGAAGATGAATCTAAAGATTGGAAACCAAATAATAAAAATGGCTCATCTAAAACGGGTAAAAAAAGAGGACGTCCTAGAAAAGATGATTCAACTTTTATTAAATCAGAACCAAAAGATCCAAATGCGCCTGTTAAAAAGAGAGGTAGACCTAGAAAAGATACAGATTTAACGGTGACTGCAATAGGTACTGATATTTCGAAAAAAATAAGGAAAGATACAAATTTGAAAGAGGAAAAACCAAAAGGTGTTGTTGAATTTGAATATGATGATGATATAGAGGATGATTTAACAAATTTTGTCTTTATAAGAACTGAACATGAAGCTATAAAAAGAGGTCGTGGTAGACCAAAATTAGGTGAAGTTACTAAAAAGCAAAATATTCAAAATTTGTTACATACTGAAGTGTTTGCAAGTCCCAAAAAGCAAAAATTAGGATCAATAACCCTTTCTGCTACAAACTCACCATCTAAAAAAGGTGTGTTGGGGATACCAAGCTCTTCACCTACAAAGACACCAAATGGTAGAGCAGGCTCACCTAAAAAGCAAAAACTTAGGCGTGACTTACAAAATCAGTCTGCAAGGAAAAGAGCAACACATGTCCTTTATAATAAATTGATGCAAGGTG